>JAJOOS010026599.1:0-15573 GCA_029582725.1 Solanum chiquidenum
TCGACGGATTGGACCTACGGTCCGTCGATTGGGTCCGTCGATCGAGTCTGCCCGACAGGGCTTCACTAAAACGAGCATAACGTTTTACTCGGAGGTCGAAATTAAGCAAACTCGGCGGCGTTGGAAAGATAATTCAATTATCTATCATATCATAGTTCATGGGACACACAATTCATTTTGTACTAAAAGTTATTACCATCTGAAGTTGACTCATCAACAATTTTCAGCTAACTGGCTGTTGACTCTCATCTACGGTCAGACCTACGGACCGTGGATCTAATGACGGTCCGTGCTGGTCGACCGTAGTTTGTGTCAGAGGCTGGGCAAGGGAGGTCTTGATCCACGGACACAGACCACAGACCGTGGTCTGATCTACGGACCGTAGGTCTGTCCGTGGGTCGAGACTTAGTCGATTTCTGAGATGGATCTGGGAGGGGCTGCAGTGGTGAACCACGGACCACCAGCACGGGCCGTGGTTTGACCTACGGTCCGTGGATGGTGACCGTAAGTTGCACCTGCAACTTCTCAAAATCTGCATTTTTGGTCTGTTTCAGATACGGGGTGTTACAACTTAGTTCCCATATATCATTTTAAAGAAAATGAACTTCAAGCTTTACTCTTTACTCAGCTTGAACTTTAAGTCTTAAAAACAAAGTTAAAAGCATTTGCAAAAAACTTCTTAAAAAGACTCTGAGAACTTCCTAGACTTGGCTCTTGACTTTCCTTGAATTTGAATTTATGGATTCAAGGTTATGATTCATGCTTATGCATCATTTATAGATGTTTAGAAGTCATTCAGAGTAGTTAGAATCAATGGAAAGTGTTAGGAAACTTTAGAATAACTTAAATAGGCTAAACGATGAAAAATTGGTGAAAAACGCCTATTCGGGCGCATTCCTGGCGTGCCGCGCCAGACCCCAATTTACTGGGGCTCATTTCTGGCACACTGCTGGTGCGCCGCCCCATCCTTCCTGGGGCTATGGGGGCGCGTCGCGCCAGCCTCCCTTCAGGCAAAATTCAGACGAACTTTTGATCGAGTTTTCTGACCCTAAATCGTTTTAATCCAATTCTTTTTCCCAAATTCACTTTAGATTCATGTACCCAAATCATATACACAAAATATAACTCAAACAACTCAGGGAAACAACACTTAATCATCAAGAAACTCCTAAATCCTAACTCATAATCAAGAACGAAATCAATTCAAGAACAACTATCAAGAACATCCAATTCTCAATCATTTTAGGACGAAAATACGCTAAATTAAACATGCTTGGCGCGTGGGTGAACTAACCCAACTCTATGTGATCTCACATACCTTGTAGGGATCACCCCCGACGAATTCCACAAGCTAAACTCGACGATCTCCTTGCTTCCCCTTCTCTTTTCTCCTCTTCTTTCCTCTTCTCTAAAACCCTAACTCTTTTCCAAAAGCGAAAAACTGACCAAGTTCAGTTTAGACCCTTAATTAAATCACTAAAACGAACTAAAATAAAAGGGTAAGGAAAAGACCAAACTACCCTTCAAAAATCCGGATTTGGACTTTCCTTAAACCAACAGTCCAACTTCCAAAGGGCATAACTCACTCATCCGAACTCGGAATCGCGCAAACTTGACGGCGTTGGAAAGATCATTCCAAGGGCCCAACCAAATCTGTAACCATACCTAACTCTTCCTGAACTAGGATTTATGGCCCTTTGAAGTTGACCAAAAACTCACTTTTCTTAACTTAAACAATTTTTTTCAGAATTTAATTGTTTCCAAAAATGACTTTCCAATTATAAGCTTCTTCCTAGTTATTTCAAATTGCGAGATGTTACAAAACTAACTCTAGATGCATCACAATAAACAACAAAGCCTTGCGTACCTTCTGGTAAGGTCAACACTGGGGCAGTAGTCAACCTCTTTTTTAATTCCTGGAAGTTTTTCTCACAAGCTTCAGACCATTGAAACTTCATTGTTTTTTGAATTAACTTGGTCAAAGGGGATGAAATAGATTATAACCCCTCTACGAACCTTCTATAATATCAAGGAAAACCCAAGAAACTCCTAATATCAGTTGGAGATGTGGGTCTAGGCCAATTTCGCACTGCCTCTATTTTCTGAGTATCAACTTTAATTCCCTTTCCTTACATAATGTGGCCTAAGAATTTCACAGACTCAAGACAAAACTCACATTTTGAGAACTTAGCATACAACTCCCTATCCTTTAGAGTTTGGAGAACTATTCTGAGATGGCTAGCATGATCTTCTTCATTCTTCGAATAGATTAGTATGTCATCAATGAACACAATAACAAACATATCTAAATAAGGCTGGAATACTCTATTCATAAGGTCCATGAATGTTACAGGCGCATTGGTCAAACCAAAGGACATAATTAGGAACTCATAATGACCATGACGGGTCCTGAATGCTGTCTTTGGAATGTCACATTCCCTTTTTCTTAACTGATGATAGCCTGATTTGAGGTCTATCTTAGAGAAACAAGTAGCACCCTGAAGCTGATCGAAGAGATCATCAATTCTCGGAAGAGGGTACTTATTTTTTATGGTAACCTTGTTCAACTGGCGGTAATATATACACATCCTAAGGGAACCATCCTTCTCCCTCACAAATAATACCGGAGCTCCCCAAGGTGAGACATTTGGTCAGATAAAGCCCTTATCAAGGAGATCTTTCAACTATTCTTTAAGCTCTTTCAACTCTGCTGGCGCCATTCTATATGGCGGAATAGATATAGGACGAGTGTCTGGAAGAATGTCTATACCAAAGTTTATTTCTCTCTCAGGAGGGACTCCGAGAAGATCATCTGGAAAAACTTCTGGAAACTCTTTTACTACTGAAATTGATTGAATAAGAGGTTTCTCAACACTAGAGTCATTAACTCGGACTAAGTGATAGACACACCCCTTGGAAACTAACTTTCTCACCTTAAGGTACGAAATAAAACGACCGTTAGGCATTACTGAACTGCTACTCCACTCTATAACTAGCTCATTAAAAATTTGGAACCTAACAACTCGAGTTCTACAATCAATGGAGGCATAACAGGCATGAAGCCAGTCCATACCTAGAATGACATCAAAGTATACCATGTATAACTCAATTAAATCAGCCATGGTGTACTTGTGATTTATGGAAATGACACAATCATGATATACTCGCTCAGCTAGAATAGACTCCCCAATAGGTGTAGAAACACAAAAGGGTTCACAAAGTTTCTCAGGAAGAACATCAAAAAGTTTTGCAACATAGGGGGGTCACAAAAGATAAACTTGCTCCTGGGTCTATCAAAGCATAAACATCAAGAGTAAAGACTTTGATAATACCAATGACAACATATGGAGAATTCTCTTGCACTTGACGACTAGTGATCGCATAAAGGCGGTTTGATCCTCTGCCAGTACTGACAAGTAGCTCCTCTAGGTGCAGCCCTGTCTGGTGGAGCAACTGATGAAAATTGGGCTCTATTGTCCTGATTTCCATTACATTGCCGGTTCTTAGGGCACTCTTTCATGAAGTAACCCTCTTGTCCACACTTGAAACAACCTGTGGAGCCATCATGACATTTTCTTGGGTGGATTCTACCAGACTTAACACATGCAGGAGCCCAGTTACCTCCTTGTGCCACACTACCCTGAGAGTGTGCAGGTCTAGATCTAAAATGCTGTGAATTCTGACTATTGTACTCACCTTTGTTTCTGGGTGTAGGTGCACTAGCAGATGATGGAGCAGGTCCCTTTTGCTTTTGTTGGAAAGAAGATCAGTTCGTATTATTTCTTGGCTCCCCGGACTCAGTCTCTGTCGTGTTAGCCTTCTTATTTATGAATTCCTCCCTATCCATCAACTTCTCATCCTCAACCTGCTGCACATTGACTATCAAGCTTGGTATATCCATGTCACCAATTAGCATAGCTGCCTTGCCCTCTTTTCTTGACAGACGGGACAACCCAGCAACAAATAGACTCATCCTACTTCTCATATCCGCAACCATCTTCGGAGCATACCGGGACAACTGGGTGAACTTCAAACCATACTCATGAATACTTAGTGAATCCTACTTAAGGTTGAGAAACTCTCGTACCTTGGCCTCTCTCAGTTCTCGGGGGAAGAAACTCCCCAAGAAGGCCTCTTCAAAACAAATCCAACTTGCAGGTGGTGCACCCTCTTCTCTACCTTTCTTCCACTGGTCAAACCAAGTCCTAGCAACATTTTTCAGTTGATATGCAGCTAGTTCCACTTGATTAGCATCGGCAATGTTCATAACCTCAAATACCTTTTGCAGTTCCTCAATAAAATTCTTTGGATCCTCAGTAGTGCCTGAACCAGTGAAACTTAGAGGATTCATCCTCAAGAACTCTTGGATCCTAGAAGTATCAGCCACTTCTTGTCTAGCTCCTCTTTTTTGTCCAACCTGATTAGTCACACCTTGACTTAGCATTCTTATCTCTTCCCTGAACTCAACATTGGTGACTTCCTATTGGGGTTGCACTCCAGGTGCATTAGATACCCCTTGCTCCTCAATGTTCCTCTTAACAAGATAGACAACTCTTCGTGGAGGCATGATTAACTGAAAAACACGCACAATCACGAATTAGAAAGAGACTTTATAGAGATGAACTCTATCGCATGAAATGAGTCTGAAAGAAGTGAGATAAGTTCTTAAGTGTTGCAGCCTCCTAATTATAGATGTGACGCGCTTCACACCGATAACTAGGACTCTACAGACACGGCTTCATAGACTCCCTATGACTCTTGAACTCTTTGCTCTGATACCAAGTTTGTCACGCCCCGAGCCTACACCCTAGGCAGGACTGGCACTCAAGAACTATTGCTGGCCCCAAGGGAACCCTTAGCCTGACTTAGTTACTCAACGGAAGTCTTAAAAGCATTAATACAACGATTCAATGCATCTCTACTCAACTGTTTGATAGAATAACTTAGAACTTTTAAAAGTCACACATTCAACTTGGCCAAAGTGGCAACTCAAGTCTCAACATAAGAAATAACAATGTAAAGACAGCTGAACTACTAACTGTCTATGAAGCCTCTAAAACATGAGGGATGTCAAGAAAGACCCCAATCATTCTAACAACTAAAGTACTAAAAACAAATGATAAAAAGGAGCCCTTCAAAAAGCAAGGAGGCTCACCTACTGACTCTGAATTCTCAACTAGATCAACGATGCACTGGATGCTGATCCTGGTTACCTGTGTGTGCATCATAAAATGATGCAAGCCCAATGGCGTCAGTACATTGAATGTACGAGTATGCGAGGGGAATTCTAAAACAAGACATAAGCTTGAAAGGAATCTGGAAAGAGCACCTACCTTGGCTTTACTCAACTTATGAACAACTCAACTCAAATGCAAAGTAAAACATCAATAAAGGTGCAGTTTATACCAAAGCATTTAGACAGTAAAAAACAACTCATTTTGTTAATGTATGCAATAACAACTCAAATTACTCATATAATAAAGTAATGTCATTACTGTGGGAGTTTCATTAACCGACAACCACCACTATGAGCCTAAGTGATGATACAACGTCTTACCCACGCTACCAGAACTATTCTATATTTTGCCATTGTATAGAACGCCTTAACTAAGTGGATCCACTCATCTATACTAAAAAGCACTATGGAATCATCTAAAAAGTATGATCCTTTCTACCAATGATGGCTACATGGTTTTATGGAGACTTGAGTTATTATGAACTCGCGTCCCCATATCGGTGCTCAATACTACTCCCAAATATACTTAACTCATGTGATTTTTTAAAACAAAACTCTTTCTTTGGTTTGAGATAATTACTCAAAACTTAGCTTAAAAGCTCCCTTGGAATCGATGTTCCCTTTCTTGCTCAAATGTGAAGATATTTATAACTCTTGGGAATACTTAGTTCCCGTATAATCTTTGATGAAATGAACTTTTACTCTTACTCTTTATTCAACTCAAAACTTAAGTCTTAAGACAAAGTTAAAACGTTTGTAAAAGTCTTTTGAAAAACTGTATGAACTTCTTTTGACTTGATTCTTAACTTCATGACTTGACCCTTAACTTTCCTTGAATTAAATTATGGATTCAAGGTTCATGATCTCATGTTTATGCATAATTTCATGATGTTTAGACGTACCTTAGAGTGTTGGAATCAACTAGGAAACATAGGTACGTTGCTAGGGAACTAGTATGAAAAGAAGGGGAAAATGGGATGAACTAGCGTCCCTTGTGCTCTGAGAGGCGCTGGGCGCCAGAGGGTAAACTTCAGAGAACAGGGTTGGGGAGATTTGGCTGGTGCGGCACCCCAGAGGCCAAACTTCAAACCCCTTTTTGGGGCGCTCTGGGAGGCGCGGCGCTCCAGCCCCCTCCCCAGAAAATCCCAAACTTTCTTCTTCTTTTTTCAACTCTATATCCTCTAATTACACTTGGTTCTTTCCCAAACACTTAGAAAAAACTAAATCATCAATATATGCAAGATTCATCTCTAAATCACGCCTAAATACATGAATCAATCTCAAGAAACTTCAAAAACAAGAACCCACAAGATTTCAAATGAATTAACATCAAGAACTCATAAGATTTGCTTTCAAAACTAATCAATTTCGCTGAATTGAATCATGATTGGCGCGTGGGTGAACTAAACCAATGCTATGTGATCTCATATACCTCATAGGGATTAACCCTTGGGGAAATCCACACGCAACTCTCCAAGAAATCGACGAATCTTGAACTTTCTTCTCCTTTCTCCTCTTTTCTCTTTTCTCCATGCCCTAGCGTGAATTTCCAATTTTCTAAACTGATATAATTCTGATTAGACCCGAAATAAACTCCTAAAAACGAATTAAAATAATTTGGTAAGGAAAAGACTAAAATATCCTTCAAAAATTCGGTTTAGACTTTCCTTATTTGAACAGCCCAACTTCAAATAGGCATATCTCACTCATACGAACTCAGAATCGTGAAAACTCGGTGGCGTTGGAAATATAATTCCAAGATATTTCTTTCGGTATCTGGAAACACACCTTGTTCATCCTGAGCTAGGAGTTATGGTCTTTTGAATTTGACCCAAAACTCCAACTTAACATAACTTAACAAATTTCCAGATTTTTCATTCTTTCCTAAAATGACTATTTCCAATTCTAACTCTTTCTAGCTCTTTAAAAAGGTGAGGTGTTACATATAACATGGTTTGGGTACTTGGTTAGATATGAGAGTGACTTTCCATCGTCAGACTAACTGACAGTCTGAGCAAACTATTCATGTGTTAGAGGATATACTCCAAGCATGTGTGATCAACTCTGGTGCTAGATGAGATCAACATTTGTTGTTAGAAGAGTTTTCCTACAACAACATTTATCACTCAAGCATTCAGATGAACCCTTTTGAGGTGTTGTATGGCAGAAGATGTAGATCTCTGATCATTTGGTTTGATTCGGCGGAGATTGATTCTTTAGATATTGACTTTCTTACCGACGCTATGGAGCATGTCTGTATGGCTCAGGGTAGATTGTTAGTGGTGTCGAGTCGAAATAAGAGTTATGCACACCGTAGAGTTTGAGCCTTAGTGTTTATGAGGGGTGATCATGTTTGGCTGCGAGTGATTCATGTCTCTATGCTTCAGAAATCTGTGTTGTATGAGTCCTATATCCTTTCACTTAAGTAATATGGGTTTCACTTGGTGTTTAAGCATATAAATATATCCAAGATCACTATCCCATATTTTAAGCTTTGTTCGTCCTTGAACAATTCCATACATGAGCCTACAAGACTTCAACTTACGACTCAACACACATACACATTCATACTTTGGATAGACCACTCACATTCATGAATTTTACTCAACATATCACATAGATCACCTATCCATCATTGAACATGCGCTCTCACCATGAAAGAGTTGTCCAATTTTCACTCATATTCACGCAATGTATCTCACTAAAGGGCGTAAGTTTAGAAACACACTCACTTTCACAAGAGAATTCACATTCTCAAAGTAATACACCATAGTCTTTCCCATAGTGGTGCTCCACTAAATTAGTATAATCACATATAATCCAATAGGACTTTTTGTAATGTGGGCTAGGGGATAGGTAGGGATACTATACAATAGCGTTGTACAGTTCCCTAAGCACTTCACACTTTTTGACTTCATTACCCATTATTTCCATCTTTTTAATTTCATCCCTCACCTCGACAACCATTCCTTCATTAGTATCTCCTTCTCAGTACGAATGATTCATTCATTTAATTAATTTAATTATTTTATTTTTTTCAATTTTTTATGTCTCAATCCTTTCAAAGAGGATTTTTCCTCACCTTGCAACAATCAATCAATTCATTTTACCCAACCATGAATTTTTCAACGTTAATGAATGTGACACATCTATGCTACAATGCTTAAGGAAGCAAAGTGCAACAACTAGGGATTCAACACAAAAGTTAAGCTAAATTTCATGGCTAACGACAAACGGCTACAACCTCAATTGATCTAGTAGTGATAAATTATGTGAAGAGGCTAATCTATCAAAGACAAATCAAGAACGACCCATTATTATCTTTTAAACAGAGCAGTACTTCATATTTTTCTTCACACACACTCCATGTGAGTTCTAGACATCTTGTTAAACCACAACTTACACAAAACTTTACCTCACACTGCACATGTTCAAATCAGGCAGGATCATGCAAGAATTCATATTAAGCTTATAGAATTTTTAAGTTTAACCTATGCAAGAATTCATATTAAGCTTAAGATTATTTTGAATTAACAAATAAGCTTAAAAGTCTCTAAACATAGTTCACCTCATGCTTTCTCACTCAACAATTATCAAGTGATACATCCATAGCACAAAAAAATTGACACGACAGACACATTGAAAAAGATTCACCCTTACGATGGTCATCATCAATCCATCCATCCATCATACGGCGACATCACTTTATTTATGACTACTGACTGATTGTACAAAGAAAATATTGTCTTATACGGTTTAAAAGGACTATCCTTTGTCAAAGAACCAAAAACAAACTTCAATGAATCCAAAACAAAATCATCATACATGATAAAAAAAGTTAACTACACGGGAAACCATCACACCCCACCAAAATCATATCACTGTCCCTTGTGCTGCAAATATAGCACATAACAAAAAATAGGGTGTAGAACTTCCTTAATCAATCCTCCATAGCATCACCGCCTCTCCACTGCTAGAGGTTACTCCACATCATCATCTATCACTATCCGCATCCGAGTCGGTGCACTGTTTATCGTCATCCGTGGGTACATCATCCTCCGTGTGCTCGTAAAACTTGGTCCACAATCCCAGGAGTGTCTTGGCAAGAGCATTCTTAGGGGACTCATATTCAACCTCAAACAACTTCTCTCGTACGGAAACTCGGCTGCTATTTTTATGGTGCAACATCTCCAACCTGTACATGTGGGCCATGATCAGCTCATCCCTTCTATATCGCTCAGCCATAGTGAGAGCGTGCTCATGAAAAGTGTATGTCCCCTTCGTCTTGGTCACATCCATCAGAACATTAATTAATCGCTCCATTTGATCCAAATCCTTCTCATGCACCCCCGCAGTTGTACATATTCAAGTGATCAACCCCCATAAGGCATATTTTCTACCCCTATGGATCTTGGCCTTTCGTATAACTTATTTCAAAAACACCCCTCTAGGCAGACTGTGTTGCGGGTGACATCAGTATAGTGCAGCCAAGTACCAAGCAGTTCATCACAACTTTTAGTGACATACGAGCCTCATATTTCATCAGAGTAGTGGGTTCATTTGGCAGTGGATTGCATTCCACACCAAGTGTGTCAAAATTCAGGATATAGCGAGTGAATATTTAGGTCCGTCAGCACAAAAGGAAATACATGTCCTTAATTACTCATTCAATAATATGCGGGTCAGGGTGATGCTTGTGCCTCGTACTTTGATGATATGTATGTTAAAACATAGACTCTCTTAACACTGAATTGAAGTATTAAAGCACAAAGAACTCATTAAAATTTCAGGATATCATTAACATGGAGAACATCTGAATTATGCAAGAAAAAGATAACAAGTAGCCAATTACAAAGTGGATAGAAAATGAATAAGAAAATGTGCTACTAATAAGCCATAAAAGGACACCAACTTAAAAAAATTAAGCAACTAACTTTGACTGAGTCTTTTGCTAGAAAATAGGAAAGAAGTAAACTAAGTAAACTGAAATAACTAAATAACATTAAAAACAATAAGTTGGAAGAAAAATGTCAATTGTCTAACACTCCTCCTTGGCATGTTCGTGACAAACACCAATTTTCCCCCTCATATAATCAAAACATTCCTTTGATAGTGACTTAGTTAAAATGTCAGTTTAAGGATCTCATGGTCATTTCTGTATTTATGCCTTCTGTTCATCAATTCGAGTATTCCTATAGTGACCTTAAATCATTTATGACATGCTGGAACTGATAATTTGGTCACCTCGTTTTCCATTTGTTTTATACATATTTTAGTGTTTTGGAGCTTTCAAACCATGAACGATGGGGTTTAATCCAATTCTGATGATTCCATCATCTTCATAAGGGTCATTTTAGGTTAGTAGCATGGTCATCACAACTCTTGAGGATTTCAGTGCGAGCTTGTGTGATTAGGCGTTTTAACTTTCAAGTTAAGGCCGAAGTTTTACTTTAGTCAACATTTGAGTAGACGAGCTTAGATGGGAATTTTGCAAGCACCGGTTAGCTCCGAAATGTTTAGTTTTGTCTAGAACGAACCTTCGTTTGGATCTTGAGGTTTCCAGTCTAATTTTGCCCTCTTGTGGATTTTGGCTTAAAATGGAGTTTGGGGGTGAAACCCACTTTTTGCCGAGATGACCTCATATTGGAATTTTGACTGATCAGTTGGTTCTGGAATAATGAATTTTGAAGGGTTGCATATATCGTTTGTGTGCACAAGGTATCGAACGGATTCAGAATGCCCCATCGTGGCTTTCAAACCTGCCAAAACCATGGTGCAAGTGTTGTTTAAATTTAACCTGGGTACTAAATATTATTGCTGATTTTCAAGTCTTTTATGGTTGAAAACATCAATGGTATACTTTCTTTTTCTTATATGATGTTTGTCTAAAACCCCAAATCTATGAATGTAATTATGGAGTTGGGTGTTGATTTAATTTAGTGGGTCTGCTGCCTTGCTCTATTTTACTAAATCCATCCTTGGATTTGAGTTATTTAGCATGGGGTTAATTTATGGGTTAAGGTTGCCAACTTTATCCTACCCTAGATATTTGATTGGCGCTCAAAGAGATCAATTGAAGTGAGTAAATAAGTTATTCTTGCAATTTAGGTTTGATTCTTGTAGTTTGCTCGAAAGAAAAATCGTGGTTCAATTCTAGTTGTCAAATCTGCTCGAAATAGAGATTTTAGTAAGGTATTGGGTTAATTTGTGATTTACATAGATGAGACCGAAATGATATTTGATTATATGATGCTTGGAGATTGAAAGAAGATTTGTGTCCTCAAGGATTACCTATGTTATCCATGTTTGCCAGCATTATTGAGCAAACACACTACATCAAAAATGATCATTAGCGGCAATTAATTCTTAATTGATTCTAAATTTGTATTTTTAGCGGCAATTAGTATTCTTTATACAAGTCCCTAAAGCCTTTAGCGACATTGGTTCTAATGGCACTTAACTAATGCCGGTAAAGACTTTAGCACTCTTTATTAATATCAATATTTATTGCCGCTAAAAGTTGTTTTTGTTGTAGTGACAATTTTACCCCTATTTGACATAGATACAAATCCCCATACCTTTAGATCGACTCTTACTTGTCTAAACCCCTGTGTTTCGTTCATTTGTGGTAATTGATTCCAAAGCTTCTTAAATTTTGTGGAATCATACACCCATTATTCCTAATTGCTACAATAAATTAGTTGTATTTTAATTTCCTCATTTAATTCTAATAATTAAATCACTCATTGTGAGATTCGACCCCGACTCTCTTGTTGGGTATTTTTTATGCTAAATACTGCTTACTTTTCTAATTGTTATTAAGAATAATTTGATTGTTATCAGGCACGTAGCCAACCGTGCAGGAAGACAGTAGTTGTAGCCTCGGCGCTCTAGTGCACTGCAATTGCATCGGCAGCGCGGAAAGACACTATCATGTAAAATGTGCATAACGTTTTACTCCAAACTACAATTGATGCAAATTTGGTGGAATCGCAAATAAGACTCAAATACATTTAAATTGATAGGTTATAGTCCACGTAACTCTTCATGTTCTAAGAGATATGGTCGTTTGAAGTTGACCTAAGTAGAATCTTATATCAAAACTTAATCGGTAAAGTATCTTTCAACTCAACTTTGTGCTACAGAATTCTTGTGACCTTAATTCATCTCTAAATTGAACACCTAAGCACAATTTAGAGTAACCGGATATGATCTTATACGTAAATAAAGAATAATTCAGGTCTTAAATTAGAAATTTTTGGGGTATTACATTGGCATAACAGTCTAAGGTAGACTACAATTTTGGGATATGCCGTTCACAATTATTTTCATATTTGTGGATTATTTGTTATTGTATAAATAATTTTTATTTTCAATAATATAAACCAAATCATATGAGTCATAGTTTTTTATCATTACATGCAGGTTTTTGTAATTTTTTTATCCTTCAAATGAATCTAAAAAAAATTAAATGGGACACACGTGCAATGAACATGCCAAGAAATTAGTCAATGAAAGGGAACAAACATAGATGTATCTTAAAGACATTCTTCGCAATAAAAATAAGAATGAACTCTATTTACAAACACTAACTTAATTTAAGAAACTTTTTTTCTGCCTGAAAATCAAGAATCGAAAGATTTGAATTCTCTAAGCTGTAAAAATAGAGTAATAGAGACTGAAGAGTTCTAATAAATTGAATGCATAAACAAAATTATATACAGAACAATATAAACAAATGAAACATGAATTTTGATGAGCCTCTTTTGTGTGAGAGAAAATAGTTAAAACAGAGGGAAAACAAAAAAATTATTTATTTGTTCCGTAAGAAACATAGTAGAAGATATCAATTACATTCATCAAGAAAAATAATACATTATCCTGTATATAATGAGGGAAGGGAATCAATAAGCAGACTTCGTAGCAAACATACATATTGACAAATTAAACTACACATTTTTGGATATCAACCACATGGATGTCACAAGAAGAAAGATTATAAACGGTGATAAATTAAATTGCTCATATTTGAGAGTATCAACTAGTAGGAGATAAAGCTGAATGGGAAGGTCATAACACACGTTTTAACATAAAGATCATTTACAAAAATCATGAGGCTAAGAAAATGTGAAGAGCTATCAAGACTAGGCTTCTTCAGCCATCAAAAGAGAACGCAATTGCAAGTTGAAAAGAGGTAGTTTAAACGAGATGCAAAAACTTGCAGAAGTCAATAGAATGAACTCCATGTACTCTTGTTAGCTGAGAAAGGAATATAAACATACATGACCTTGAATGTTGATGATCCATAGCTTGAGGAGGTGGAACTTCTTGTTGATCAAAAGTGGAAACATTTTCAGGTGTGGGTTGGAGTTAGACTGAAAGAGAGAGGCGAATTAGAAATGGGAAACCCTACCATTAAGGAGATGTTATTGGGAGTTTGTCGCGAGTTATCCGGGTGGGCTACCCTTCTATTTTTTTTAATTGATCTGGTCATTAGGCCCAAATGATTGTTGTAATTCTTTTGAGATTCGTTTTGATAAAAGTCAAAAGTTGTTTCTAAAAAGTGTGCATTTTGTGACATATTAGAATATTCTAACGAACCAGGATGATGTAATGTGTGAATATTAAGTCATCCAACTGAGTAACATAAATTCATATATACTCAAAATTTAGAAATTTGAATTCCAAAATTTACTCAAAATTTAAAATTTTGAATTTTAAAATTTTGATGTAACAAATTTAACTGGAAAACATATTATGAGTACATTCTTTTATTATATAAGAATTGACGTGCAAGGATATTTTCTGAAAAAAGCAAAAAAAAATATTTATTAAGTTTTTCTTTAATTAAATTAGTGTATAACTTTTTAAAAAATATTCGACCTACTTTAGCTATGCCCTTTAGTTTTAATTCTTATACTTTACTTATCGCTTTATTACTTTGGATGTGTGTGTTCTTTGTGGATATTTTGCAATTACTTTGCGTAAAAAAACTAACGGATGATGAAGAAAGATATTTGAATTAGGGACATCCCAATAGACCTCTTACATTAGGTTTTTAAGAAAAAAATGATGAGATGATTGAAGGTCATGCATCAATTTTACTTGCCAACGTCTTTATTAATCATTAAATGCAAGTTTTCATAAAACTTTAGTCATTTTTATGAATCTAAAAAAAATATGGGACAAATGTGCAACACACGTGCCCATAGACTAGTCAATTAAAAGGTACAAACATGAATTTATCTTAAAGACATTCGTCACATTAACAACCACACTGAACTCTACTTACAAACACTAACCTAATGAAATAAAACCTTTTGTTCTTGCCGGTAAATAAAAAATCAAACGTTTTTAATTCTCAAAATTGTAAAAATAAAGTAATAGAGACTGATGAGTTAGAATAAATGGAATGCATAGAAAGAATTATATATAGAATGATATAGAGAAACACAACAAAACAAACGTGAATTTAAATGAGCCTATATCACATGAGAGAAAATGTAAAAGGGGGGGGGGGACAAAATATGTACATTATCCAGCATATAAGGAGGGAAGGGAACCAATTAGCAGACTATGTAGCAAACATTGCTATTGACAAAGGAAACTACACATTTTCAAATTTTGTTTCAACATAAATATCACTTACAAAAAATCACGAGGTTACTAAAATGTGAAGAGCTATCAAGACTAGGCTACTTCAGCCATAAAAAGAGAACACAATTGCAAGTTGAAGAGAGAAAGTTTAAGCGAGATGCAAAAACTTGCAGACGTCAATAGGATGAACTCCTTGTACTCTTGTTAGCTGAGGAAAGGAATACACGTATACATGACCTTGAATGTTGATGATACATAGCTTGAGGAGGTGGAATTTCTTGTTGATCTAAAGTGGGAACATTTTCCAGGTGTGGGGTGGAGTTAGACTGAAAGAGAGATGCGTATTAGAAATGGGAAATCCTACAATTAAGGAGATGTTATTGGGAGTTTATAGCGGGACATCTGGGTGAGCTACCTTTCTATTTGTTTTCTTTTCTAAATGATCTGGGCACTAGGTCCAGATGACTGTTGTAATTCTTCTAATATTCATTTTTAATAAAATTTCATAAGTGTGCATTTTGTGACATATTAGAATATTCTAACGAACCAGGATGATGTAAAGTGTGAATATTATATCATCCAATTGTGTGTCATATATTCATATATACTCAAATTTTAGAAATTTGAATTCCAAAATTTCGATGTAACATAAATTTGATTGGAAAAATATATTAAGAGTACATTCTTTTAATATATAAAATTGACGTGCACGGGTATTTTAATAAGAAGTAAAAAAAAAA
>JAJOOS010026600.1:0-17560 GCA_029582725.1 Solanum chiquidenum
GGCACATGGTTTAGGGGATGTCCAAGGAAGTTCATTGTGCCTAATCTCATACTCAACTAGGCCACCTTCCTAACCACATCCACTCGGTGCTTAGCCTTGGTTTCCATAGAGTATTCAATCACATATGTACTAGAGAGGATTCCTTTTCTAGTTCAACCAACTCATAGTACCTCTTCCCAAGAAAGGCCCCATTTCATTTCTTAGTCATAGCCAATCAAGGTTCATAAGGATAGCTCATTTAACTTTCTTAGATAAGGATTCTCATGTCGTTCCGGCTCCATCCATCTCTAAGTCTATCATTTCACTCAAGAAGGGAACATCGCCCTAAGGCCCATCCTTCAAGGTTATACATTTACTTAGGAAAGCTAGACTTATGAAAAGGCACCATTTCTTAGTTCTACCGATTCAAGTCTTGGCCTAGAATTCCTCTTTTAGCATTTATAGAAATGGCACCATTTCTTAGTTCTAGCCCACTTCACACATTCATGCATTCAAGACTTTAAGTAACAAGAAGAGACACTTGAGTCTACTAATCGAGTCACAACATGATCATCTAAGGATACTTCATAATCCAACATCATCTCATATAAAGACTCACCATAGTCCATCATCACCACATTTCACCATTTCAAGAGAAACATGCTTTCACATTAGCATAATAACACTTCATACAATATCACATTAATACCATTAGAACATCTTCACATTATAGCATCACACAAACTTTGCATATAGCTTCATATAGGACTTTACATATAGCCTCATATATGTATGATAATACAACAATATAATATCACTTATATAATGCCCTTCATCGCCTCAATTCACAATAACACCTCACAAGAAATAGGATATAACACTTCCACCAAAGGTGGATCCAACCTAATAAACAATTATTGCAATATTAATAGATCAAGCCATCTTACCACCTTTCAAAGGCCATAAGCCACAATACTTAATTCCATGCCAATTATGCAATATTCGTCAAGTTAGGTCAACTTGCCCTCTTTCCATAGCTATCTTAATCATCCTCATATTCCAACAATTAACAATACAATATAAATGATACTAACAACATTCAACTATACAAGCTAAGCTAAACAATATCCAATAACCAACATAAAGGCTAAATCCTAATTTATGACCATTCAAGGCTACTACTTCACATTATGCAATGAAATAACAATTTCCAACAATTTAACATATCTTAGATCATATAAGAACAGCCCACATCAAACCACTCAATAATCCTTCATCAATTACTCAAAAATCAATAGACCCACTTTAGACCAAATTTAGAGAATTTGAGAAGACATGGGTTCATAAATATTTCTTTCTTAAAACCATCAATAATCATTATTAACAACATGAAACATCATTTTAAATCATTTAATGTATGAACCCATGCTTAGAATTCGAAATAGGGTTTTGCGTATTTGAAAAACCTTGAAAACCTTTTGATTGGGCTCCTTGAAAGAAAGAATAATCAAGGATAAAGGATCCCCATACCTTTGCTAAGATTTTCCCAAGAAATTTGATGAAGAAAGTTCCTTGAATTGAAACCCTAGCTCCCACTTCTTCTTCTTCTTCTTTGAGTTAGAGAGAAATATAGAGAGGGAGCTTTGGGGTTTTATTTGGGAATAAATGAGAGAATGACTAGCTTTAAGAATTAAAACCATATATACTAATGGTATAAACCTTTAAAAATCAACCCCACTTAATGATAATAAAAAGGGGAATAACTTAAATGCCCCAATTTTGGGCAACCCCGCCAGGGATCACGCCCACTTGGACGGGTCGTGAAAGGGCACCACGGCTCGTGATGGTGCCCGTGGTCCCTTGAACAGTGGGCCTCTCCACCATGTCGAACCCTCAAGGGTCCAAGGCATCTTCACAGAGGCTCTTACGATCTGTGGTGCACACCACGAGTTGTGGTGGAGCTCGTGAAGATGAGGCAGCACCTAGGCAAAGTTGCCTTGCCTCCCTTGAGACCTAATGATATTCACGCCAAAGTATACGGACCGTATAGGGAACCACTGGTCGTGGTGGTGCCCGTGGTCTTTGGGGCAGTGAGCAGCCAACTTGGGACAGCCTTAGCTTTTTGGCTTGGCTCCTTGTCTAGCACCCTCAACCAACCTAGAGTAGGTCTCATAGCATGGAGTCTAACACGTTCCTTGACGTTGACTCACTAAACTCTTTAATCAAGGCTAGGAACTATCATACACCACTTAGAACACATAAACTCCCAAGACTAGTTCCCACGTCATGGTCGTCCTTTGACGTTCAACCTTAAAATTCCTCAAACTAGACTTTAAAATTCAAAACTAAACATTAGAACAAGTTAACCACAACTAAAACATATGAGAGGCTGTAGTTCTTCCTATTTCATTTTTAAGGTCATTATAAATGGGTTCTTGGTTTACGTGGTAAAGTTGAGTTGGTCTAAGGCACCAATTTTATGTTTTATTCCAAAAGGGGCATGCAGTTTGCATGAGAAATTGAGAAGTACCCGTAAGTATGTTGATAGGGCAAAGGATAGCCTGTCATTCGTGAATATTTATGTGACAGAAGGATTAGGCTATGATGTTTCATTATTGTGACATAACACGTACCCTTGGGAGGCCTTAGGGTAATATATTTGAGGTGAATAGTGATGATTCAGAGATTTTGACTTATTTAGGGGTTGATATTCAAATTTTTAGTGTCCTCAATGACTATTTTATGCTCTAAAATGATGTTAAAATGCTAATTTGCAGCAATGAAGGAAAAAGAGCAAGGCAGAGGCATTACTGGGCAAAAAGGAGGAAAAAAACGGAAGAAACTAAAGAAAAGCAAGGTTGGTTCTCGCCAAAGCCACTCGGTGATTCGCCGAGTGGACCTTCAGCTCACCAAAATTTCCAGCAGGCCAGCCCATGGGTAAGCCAACTTCGCGATCGAATGGGTATTTTGGCGATTCACCGAAGTGGTCAGCGATGCCAATTTAGCCCACCAAAAGTTATGAAGTAATTGATGAAAAGGAAAGCCAAAATGGCGAGAAGAGAAGCATTTGGCGTATCATCGACTAGGTCGGCGAGCCCGACCTTTGTCACCTAAGTTACAGCAAAGAAAGGGTAAAAAGCCTTGCTGAGAAGGCGATGGAAGGGGCACTTGACGCATCATCAACCCTGTCGGTGAAGCGCAAATTATTTCAATGAGCGACTCTGAAGCTGAAATTCTGAGAACGTATAAATGCAATTTTCAAAAGAAGAAAAAGATTTTCCACATTGTCCAGTTAAAGGTTTTTGATCCTAATCATTCTTAAATATTGTTTTTGCACTTTTTGAGTAGATTTAGGGTTTGTTTTATTTTGAGCATTTTGGAGATTTGTGGATTGTTTTTGAAGCTTTTGGAAAACAAAGTTGGTAGCGATTTCTTGTTCTTTATTATGTTTGGCTAAAACCCCCATTCTTGGGGGTCTGATTATGTAGTTGAATGTTTCAATTATCTTATGGGTCTTAGTATTTACTGGTTTTATTGTTAATTTTAAGTGGGTTCAATTAATAGTTTGAGTTTTAATTGATGAATTGTAGTTCTAAATACAATTCTAGTTTAGCATTCTAAGCTTGCTTGAGAAATAAGCATTAGAATTAAAACTATTAGTTAATGATTGTAGTTATTGGGTTATTGCAGACTTAGCTGGAGAAAGTGGGTCTAAATCTGATCCTTCTAATCTAGCTTGAAAAAGTAGACTGATTGATGTATTGGGTTGTTTGTATGTTTGTGCTTGTCGGGGTTTGAGAGAACTCACTTGATTCATAATAGTTGATTGAGAAATGTCTATTGCACCTAAAGTATAGCTGATCCACTACGATTCAATGACTTTTAGTTAATAATAATCACCCATTTTGTGATTCTAATGCTTGAATTATGTTATATTATGTATAAATTGATGATTTCCCTATGTTTTTATAATAAATCACGAAGAAACCATGAAACCCCCATATTACTCAATTGTAATTAGTGATGTGGGTCTTTGTTTATGAAAGGAGAATGTTATGAATTTATGCATGTAGTGATTGGGTTACTTGAATTAAGATGATATCCATGTCTAGTGTATTGAATTCTAGATGTGTTGATTTGATATGAGCTTTGAACCTTGAAAGGGTAAAAGTATGAGAATGATGCATGTTTTTATGGAATCTATGTATATGTTTTAAGAACTCTTTGAGAGTGAACTGTCTATGATTATGATATAGTTGTTTTGTTGTTGAAAGGGTATTCTCATTGTAACACCCCGTATCTGAAAATAGACCTCAATGCAGATTTCTAGAAGTTGCAGGTGCAACCCACGGTTTCCACCAACGGACCATAGGGTGACCCACGACCCATGCCGGTGGTCCGTGGTTTGCATCTGCAACCCTCTCAAACTCAGCCCCAAGTTTTTGTCCAGGGTTCGACCCATGGACCGTTGACCAAACCACGAGCCGTGGTCCGCGTCCGTGGAACAGAATCCCAAATCCCAGCGTCCTATCGCAAATGATGATTGACCAGCACGAACCATCGGTCAACCTATGGTCTGTCGGTCCCGTGTGTCAGTGGATCCCGACAACAGTTAGGTTAGGGGTCTTTTGGTCTTTTCCTTATGCGTTGGAACCCTAAACTACATCATTTAAACCCTAAACTACATATTTTATGTTAGTTTTAGCCTAGAAACATAACTAGAACTTACCTAAGTCAAATCATTCGTCAAAACTTAGAAATATTAAAGCGTAAGAGGAGAAAGAGGTCAAGAACTCTAGTTCAAAAACGCAGAAGGTTTTCATCAGTTTCACCCCTGAAATCGAAAGATTTCTTCGTGGAATTTAGCACCAGGTATGTGGGACTTCACTAGTGTTTTCCTTTCAACCATTAGGTCCCTAGATTTCAGTCAGAATCTTGATTCCCTTAATATTATCTAGACTTAGGGTTTCTTAAATGTTAGAATTGTTGGGTTTTAGCTGTTAGACTGATCAAAATCATAGTATCATGTTGTAGTATTGTTTTTGCCCAGATTTACGCATAAACTCAAAACCCTAGCTATGTAGTTCTTTTAGTTCATGAATTGCACATGCTAGGTCAGTTAATTCAGATATATATAAACATGCCTAAGTGTTTGAATGCATTATTATCAGTATATTAATATTGCATTCTCAGTTTGTATGTCAGTATTTTACACTATCCAGTATCACAATATTTCAGTCATAAAGTGTTAATTACTTAATCAATTGGGAGAAGCTTAATACCAAGTGGAATAGGCTAAATCACCCCTTTGTATGTTGTAAGTCCCCTTTGTGGGCATCATTTTAGTGATCACGCCAGCATGCCTCTATTCCTGTGGCATGGTATATTGGGTCATCTCGATGGGGCGTATACATCAGACTCCACATTTAGCTCATATGGTTTTATGTCGGTTATTAGTAGCTCCCTTACAGCTCAGTCAGATTCTATTGCATTTTCCTTGTTATTAGTATTGTTCAGTATTCAATCGTAGCATGTTCTAAACTTGATCATTGCATTAAACTTAGCCATGTTCAGTATTTTCAGTATTTTATCATGTTTAGATTGTATCATTGATTTATCGCTTTGTTCAGTTATATGTTTTATCTAGCTTTATTCTATCCTACATGCTCAGTACCTTTCAAGTACTGACGCATACTCTACACTACATCTTCTCGTGATGTAGGTTCACGTCCTCATCAGTCATATCACTCATAGATCAGTTCCCGATCTTTAGCTCAGCAGCATCAGTGCAGAGTCCTCATTCTTCGATGACAGTTGACATGTTTTCTTTCTATTTTAGTCTTTAGTTTTCAATTTTTGCTAGATATAGCTGGGGCATGTCCCAGCACTTCTAGTCAGTTTAGAGGCTTATGTCAGACATAGTTAGATTCAGCTTTAGCCTTTGAGTTTGACTTTTTAGTTATTGTTAAAATCTCAGTGTTGATACATTCAGATTTAGTATGTGTATTCCCCATCATTTCATATTATCTTATGATTAGCTTCCGCACAGTATTTCATTACTTCAGTTTATCTTTAGTATGTTTATGATATGCCAGCAGGGTTAACTTGGGATCAGTCGTGATCTTAGGTCCCGTGTTCGTGCCCAGGGGTTAGTCTCAGGGAGTGACAAATTTGGTATGAGAGAACTAGGTTTAATTGTCCTAGGATGTCTGAAAGACGCACTAAGTAGAGTTATTTTCATGGGTTTGAACTGTACCACATCTAATGAGAAGGAGGCTACAAAGTGTTTTAGAAAAACATCATTTTCTTGCTATTCTTATTGTGCGTGAGGTATGATCCATGTTCTCGTTCGAATCATTCGTTATGCATTTCAGATCATGCCTCCTCGTAGGGCCTACGCAAGGAATGTGAATGCCAGGAACGCAAATGCAGCTCCTCTATTCCCAGATCAGGAAGTTTTGAATGCTGAGTTTGGGAATGCTATCCAGTTGTTAGCTGAGAGTGTGACCAAACAGAGCAACAAGAATATTCTAGTTCTGAAAAATGCTAATGTTGGGTCAACTCCAACTAGAGTTCGTGATTTTGTTAGGATGAATCCGCCTGAGTTCTTAGGATCGAAGATTGGTGAGGATCCTCAAAACTTCATTGATGAGGTCAAGAAGATCTTTGAAGTGATGCAGGTAATTGGGAATGATCGGGTTAAGTGGGCATCTTACCAGCTTAAGGATGTAGCTCATATCTGGTATACTCACACAAAAGAGAACAGGGGTACAAATAGATCTCCTATCACTTCGGAATGCTTTAGTGAGACTTTCTGGATAGGTTCTTCCCAAGAGAGTTGAGGGAGGCCAAAGCTCAGGAGTTTTTATGAATTTGAGGTAGTGTTCTATGGCAGGCCAAGAGTATGGACTCAAGTTCACCTAAATCTCCAGGTATGCTCCTCACCTGGTTGCTGATTCCATGGCTCAACTGAATAAGTTTCTCTATGGAGTGTCAGATTTAGTGAAAATAGAGTGTAGAAGTGCTATGTTGCTGGAAAATATGAACATCTCTAGGCTCATGACTCATGCTCTACAGGTTGAAGGTGATAAACTTACGGAACAGGACAAGGAGAATAAGAAGGCTAGGACAGACAACTATGATCACTCACAGTTTCAGCAGAAGTCTTCAGCCCCAACACCTTCATCGGCTAGTGTTCCATCCTCCAAGTTCCAAAATGATCAAAAAGGTAGGGCAACATGCTCTAATTCTCAAGGTAGTGTTTCAGGCACCAGAACCTACTCAACTTGTCCTAAGTGTGGTAAGAACCATTCGGGCGAGTGTCTTGCAGGAAAGGAATGATAGTTTGGGTGTTGTCAGTCTGGTCACATGTTGAGAGATTGTCCTTGTGCTAAACAGGGTCAAATAGGCAATAATAGTACAACTCAGTCTACAACTTCAGCAGCACCAGTTGGTCGCCCGACTCAGCAGGGTAACTCATCTGGTACAGGTGGCAGACATCGCCAAAATAGGTTGTATATTCTTCAGGCTCGCCAGGATTAGTAAGATTCTCCTGATGTGGTCACTGGTACGTTACGAGCCTTTAATCTAGATGGTTATGCTTTGTTATATCCAGGGGCTACTCTTTCCTTTGTAACTTATTATATAGCAGTCAACTTCAATGTTAGTCCAAAAACTCTATTCGAACCCTTATAAGTTCCTACACCAGTCTGTGATCCAGTTATAGCTAGACGGGTATACAAAAATTACCCTGTCATAGTGTCTCAAAAAGTTACCTTAGCAGATCTTGTAGAGTTAGAAATGGTAGACTTCGATATCATTCTAGGCATGGATTGGTTACATTTATGTTATGCCTCAGTTGATTGTAGAACTATGATTGTTCATTTTCAGTTTACAGACGAACCAATCTTAGAATGGAAGGGTAGTAGCTTAGTGCCTATGGGTCGATTCATTTCTTACCTTAAGGCCAAAAAGATGATTTCTAAGGGTTATCTCTATCATTTAATTCAGGTTATGGATTCAAGCTCCAAAACCCCAACTATTGAGTCAGTTCCATTAGTCAATGAGTTCCTAGAAGTGTTTCGAGAAGATCTTCCCGGAGTTCCTCCTGAAAATGAAATCGATTTTTGAATTGATCTACTTCCAGATACTCAACCTATCTCTATTCATCCTTACAGAATGGCTCCAGAAGGGCTTAAAGAATTGAATGAGCAGTTTAAAAACCTTCTCGATAAGGGCTTCATCAGACCCAGTATTTCTCCATGGGATGCACCAATGTTGGTTGTGAAGAAGAAAGATGGTTCTCTCCGATGTGCATTGATTATAGATAGTTGAACAAGGTCACATTCAAGAATAAGTATCCTATCCCCATGATTGATGACTTGTTTGACCAACTTCAGGGTGCTAGTCATTTCTCAAAGATACACTTCAGATCCGGTTATCATCAGCTCAGAGTCAGAGACAATGACATCGTGAAAACAGCCTTCAGAACTCGGTATGGTCATTATGAATTTGTAGATGTGTCATTTGGACTAACCAATGCTCCTGCAACTTTCATGGACTTAATGAACAGAGTATTCAAGCAGTATTTGGACTTGTTCGTTATCATCTTTATTGATGATATCCTTATTTAATCTCGGAGTGAGGAAGAACATGCGAATCATTTGAAAGTTGTCCTGCAAACTCTCAAGGATCTCCAATTACTTGCTAAATTTAGCAAATGTGAGTTTTGGTTCCAATCAGTTGCTTTCCTTGGGCACATTGTGTCTAGCAAAGGGATCCGAGTAGATTCTCAGAAAATGGAAGCAGTGAAACAGTAGCCCAAACCTACCTCTCCTACGGATATTAGAATATTCTTGGGTCTAATAGGTTATTACTGAAGGTTCGTGGTATGATTTTCATCCATAGCCTCTCCAATGACTAAGTTGACGCAGAAAAGGTCAAGTTCCAGTGGTCAGATGATTGTGAGAAGAGTTTAGCAGAACTAAAAACTAGGTTGACTACATCTCCTATTTTGACTCTACCAGAGGGTTCATAGGCTTGCTCACCTGGGAGTTCGCCTTATGAGTATATCAGATGGTGGTGTAACTATTGAGAATGGGTCAGAATCTTCATTGGTAGTGGAGCTTAAGGAAAATCAAGACAGTGATCCGATATTGCTTCATCTTAAGGGTGCAGTCCATCAGTAGAGGGCTGAGGTTTTCTCCCAAGGGGAGATGGTGTGCTCCGCTATCAGGATCGATTATGTGTTCCTAAGGTGGGTGAGTTGAGACAACAGATTCTTGAAGAGGCCCATAATTCCATATATTCTATTCATCCAGGTGCCATTAAGATGTACAGTGATTTGTAGGAAGTCTTTTGGTGGAATGGTATGAAAGGGATATAGCAGATTTTGTGGCTAAGTGCCCCAATTGTCAGCAAGTCAAGGTAGAACATCAGAAACTATGAGGTATGACTCAAGAGAACATTTCTACTTGGAAGTGGGAAGTGATCAACATGGACTTCATCAAAGGTTTACCTCGTACTCGTAGACATCATGACTCTATTTGGGTGATTGTTGACAGAGTAACTAAGTTTGCACGCTTTTTGGTAGTTAAGACTACAAATTCGGTGGAGGACTACGCCAAAATTTACATTAATGAAATAGTCAGGTCACATGGGGTTCCTTTGTCTAACATATCAGATAGAGTCCCTCAGTTTAGCTCTCATTTCTAGAAGTCAGTTCAGAAAGGTCTTGGTACTCAGGTTAACCTTAGCACATCATTTCATCCGCAGACGAATTGTCAGGAAAAGCGTACCATTCATACCTCAGAGTACATGTTGAGAGCTTATGTGATTGTCTTCAAAGGTAGTTGGGATGATCACCTTTATTTTATAGAGTTCGAATAGTTACCATTTTAGTATTCAGATGGCCCCTTATAAGGCATTGTATGGGCATAGATGTAGATCTCCAGTTGGTTGGTTTGAAGTGGCTGAAATAGCCTTGATAGAGCCAGCTTCATTTCATGATGCTATGGAGAAAGAGCAACTCATTAGAGATAGACTTAAGACAGCCCAGAGTCTCCAGAAGTCCTATGCAGATGTAAGGAGAATGGATTAGAGTTCCAAGTTGATGATTGGGTTTTCCTTAAAGTGTCACTTATGAAAGGGGTGATGAGATTCGGCAAGAAAAAGAAGCTCAGTCCTATATATGTAGGTCCTTACAAGATCTTGAAAAGGATTGGTAAAGTGGCTTATGAGTTAGAGTTTCCAACATAACTAGCAACAGTACATCCAGTTTTTCACATTTGTTGTTGAAGAAGAGTGTGGGTGATCCAACATCTATAGTACCTTTAGAAAGTGTGGCTGTGAAATATAGTCTTACTTATGAAGAGGTACTATTTTAAATTCGTGATCGTCAGGTTCAAAGGTTGAGAAACAAAGAAGTCGCTTCAGTCAAGGTTTTGTGGAGGAGTTAGTCCGTAGAGAGAGCTACTTGGGAAGCAGAAGCATCCATGAAGACAAAGTATCCTCACTTCTTTTCTTCCGATTCCATTCCAGCTTGAGGTAATAGTTCCTCTTCAGTTATTCAGTCATTCATGCGCAGTTTCAATCTTAGCATCATGTTCCTTCATGTTGTACTTGCATTTTCAGCATATTTGCATGTTCTTGGAACTTAGTTCAGTCAAAAATCAGTTTCTAGTTTTTAGTGGTAGGGATTGCAGCTCTTTCCCTCCACATTATGTAGTTTAGTCTTCATTTGAGGATGATTGTTTCCAAGGGGGAGACAATGTAACACCACGTATCTGAAAATAGACCTCAATGCAGATTTCCAAAAGTTAAAGGTGCAACCCACGTTTAACACCCACAGACCGTAGAGTGACCCACGACACGTGATGGTGGTCCGTGGTTCGCATCTGCAACCCTCCCCAGACTCAATCCTAAGATTTTGTCCATGGGTCGACCCACGGCCAGACCCACGGACCGTAGGTCAGACAACAGGCCATGGTCCATGTCCGTGGATCAAACCCCCAAATCCCAGCCTCCAGTCGCGAACGACAGTTGACCAGCACAGATCGTCGGTCCACCCATGGTTCTTTGGTCCCGTTCATCAGTGGCTCCCGATAGCAATTCAGTCAGGGGTCTTTTGGTATTTTCCTTATGCATTGGACTCCTAAACTACATCGTTTAAACCCTAAATAAGTATTTTTTGCTAGTTTTAGCCTAGAAACATTATTAGAAATTACCTAAGTCATATCATTCATCAAAACTTAGAAAAATTAGAGCGTAATAGGAGAAAGAGGTCAAGAAGCTTAGTTCAAAAATGAAACAGGTTTTCATCAGTTTCAGCCCCGAAATT
This sequence comes from Solanum chiquidenum, assembly GCA_029582725.1. NCBI lineage: Eukaryota > Viridiplantae > Streptophyta > Magnoliopsida > Solanales > Solanaceae > Solanum > Solanum chiquidenum. The sequence continues at coordinate 11,318 of JAJOOS010026600.1, forward strand.
GGAAGATTTCTCCGTGGAATTCATCACCAGGTATGTGGGATTTCACTAGTGGGTTCCTTTTACCCATTAGGTCACTAGTTTTCAGTAAGAATCTTGATTTCTTTAATATTATCTAGACCTAGGTTTTTTTAATGTTAGAATTGTTTGGTTTTAGCTAATAGACAGATCCAAATCATAGTATCATGTTGTAGTATTGTTTTTTCCCAGATTTATGCATAAACTCAAAACCCTAGCTATGTAGTTCTTTTAGTTCATGAATTGCACATGCTAGGTCAGTTAATTCATATATATATAAACATGCCTAAGTGTTTGAATACATTATTATCAGTATATTAATATTGCATTCTCAGTTTGTATGTCAGTATTTTAAGCTATCCAGTATCATAATATTCCAGTCATAAAGTGTTAATTACTTAATCAATTGGAGAAGATTAATACCAAGTGGACTAGGCTAAATCACCATCAAGTCCTAGAACTACGTGCCCTGTAGATTGTAAGTCCCCTCTATGGGTATTATTTTAGTGATCACACCAGCATGCCTCTATACCTCTAGCAGGGTATATTGGATCCTCTCGATATGGCGTATACATCGGACACCAAATTTAGCTCATGTGGTTTTTTGTCGGTTATTAGTAGCTCCCTTACAGTTTAGTCAAATTCTATTTGCTATAAGTGTAGATTATGTGTTCCTAAGGTGGGTGAGTTGAGTCTGCAGATTCTTGCAGGGCCCATAATTCCATATATTCTATTCATCCAGGTTCCACTAAGATGTACCGTGATCTACAGGAAGTGTTTTGGTGGAATGGTATTAAAAGGGATATAGCAGATTTTGTGGCTTAGTGCCCTAATTGTCAACAAGTCAAGGTAGAACATCATAAACCAGGAGGTATGAGTCAACAGATCAACATTCCTATATAGATGTGGGAAGTAATCAACATAGACTTCATCACAGGTTTACCTCGTACTCACAGATATCATGACTCCATTTGGATGATTGTTGACATAGTAACTAAGTCTGCACGCTTTTTGGCGGTTAAGACTACAGATTCGGTAGAGGACTATGCCAAGATTTGTCTATCATCTCAGATAGAGGCCCTCATTTTACCTCTCATTTCTAAAATTCATTTCAGAAAGGTCTTGGTACTCAATTTAACCTTAGCACAACATTTCATCCGCAGACTGATGGTCAGACAATGCGTACCATTCAGACATTAGAGGACATGTTGAGAGCTTGTGTGATCGACTTCAAAAGTAGTTGGGATGATCACCTTCCTCTAATTGAGTTTGCCTACAATAATAGTTACAATTCCAACATTCAGATGGCCCCTTATCAGGCATTGTATGGGCGTAGATGTAGATCTGCAGTTGGTTTGTTTGAAGTAGGTGAAGCGGCTTTGATAGGGCCATATTAAGTTCATGATGCTATGGAGAAAGTGAAACTCATTAGAGATAGACTTAAGACAGCCCAGAGTCACCAGAAGTCCTATGCAGATGTAAGGAGAAGGGACTTAGAGTTCCAAGTTGATGATTGGGTTTTCCTAAAAGTATCACCTAAGAAAAGGGGTGATGATATTTGGCAACAAGGGGAAGATCAATCCTAGATATGTAGTCCCTTACAAGATCTTGAAAATTGTTGGTAAAGCGGCTTATGAGTTAGAGTTACCAACAGAACTAGCAACAGTGCATCCAGTTTTTCACATTTAGTTGCTAAAGAAGTGTGTGGGTGATCTAGCATCTATAGTACCTTTAGAAAGTGTGTCTATGAAAGATAGTCTCACTTATGAAGAGGTACTAGTTGAAATCCTTGATCTTCATGTTCGAAGGTTGAGAAACAAAGAAATTGCTTTAGTCAAGGTTTTGTGGAGGAGTTAGTTCGTAGAGAGAGCTACTTGGGTAGCAGAAGCAGCCATGAAGACCAAGTATCCTTATCTCTTTCAATTTGATTCCATTACAGCTTGAGGTAATAGTTCCTATTCAGTTTTTCAGTCATTCATGCACAGTTTCAGTCTTAGCATTATGCTCCTTCAGGTTGTACTTGAATATTCAGCGTATTTGCATGTTCTTGGAACTTAGTTCAGTGAAAAATCAGTTTCTAGTATTTAGTGGTAGGGGTTGCAACTCTCTCCGTCCATTTAAGCTAGTTTAGTCTTCATTCGAGGATGAATGTTCCCAAGGGGGAGATAATCTAACACCCCATATCCAAAAACAAACCTCAATACAGATTTCCAGAAGTTGCAGGTGCAAACCATGGTTGCCGCCCACGGACCATAGGGTGACCCATGGCCTGTGCTGGTGGTCCATGGTTCGCATCTGCAACCCTCCCTAAACTCAACCCCAAGATTTTTTCCAAAGGTCGACCCACAGACTGTAGGTTAGGCCACCGTCCGTGGTCCGTGTCTGTGGATCTGACTCCCAAATCCCAGTCTCTAGTCGCGAATGACGGTTGACCAGTACGGACCGTCGGTCCACCCATGGTCTGTCGGTTTCATCCTTCAGTGGCTCCCGATATTAGTTAAGTTAGGGGTCTTTTGTTTTTTTCCTTATGCGTTGGACCCCTAAAGTACGTTGTTTAAACCCTAAACTACGTAGTTTTGGTCAAGTTTAGCCTAGAAACATTACTAGAACATACCTAAGTCAGATCATTCATCAAAATTTAGAAAAATTAGAGCGTAAGAGGAGAAAGAGGTCAAGAACCCTAGTTCAAGAACGCATAAGGTTTTCATCAGTTTCAGCCCCGAAATCAAAAGATTTCTTCGTGGAATTTAGCACCAGGTATGTGGGACTTCTCTAGTGTGTTCCTTTCAACCATTAGGTCCCTAGATTTCAGTCATAATCTTGATTCCCTTAATATTATCTAGACCTAGGGTTTCTTGAATGTTAGAATTGTTGGGTTTTAGCTGTTAGACTGATCCAAATCATAGTATCATGTTGTAGTATTGTTTTTGCCCAGATTTACGCATAAACTCAAAACCCTACCTATGTAGTTCTTTTAGTTCATGAATTGCACATGCTAGGTCAGTTAATTCAGATATATATAAACATGCCTAAGTGTTTGAATGCATTATTATCAGTATATTAATATTGCATTCTCAGTTTGTATGTCAGTATTTTAACCTATCCAGTATCACAATATTTCAGTCATAAAGTGTTAATTACTTAATCAATTGGGAGAAGCTTAATACCAAGTGGACTAGGCTAAATCACCCTCAAGTCCTAGAACTACGTGCCCTGTAGGTTGTAAGTCCCCTCTATGGGTATCATTTTAGTGATCACGCCAGCATGACTGTATACCTCTGGCAGGGTATATTGGATCCTCTCGATGGGGCGTATACATCGGACACCAAATTTAGCTCATGTGGTTTTTTGTCGATTATTAGTAGCTCCCTTACAGTTTAGTCAAATTCTATTGCATTGACCGTGTTATCAATATTGTTCAGTATTCAGTCATAGAATGTTCTAAACATGGACATTGCATTCAGCTTAGCCATGTTCAGTATATTCAGTATAGTATCATGTTCAGATTGTATCATTCCTTTATCGCTTCGTTCAGTTATATGTTTTATTAAGCTTTATTCTATCCTACATGCTTAGTACCTTTTAAGTACTGATGCATACTCTGCGCTACATCTTTTCACGATGTAGGTTCAGGTCCTCAATAGTCATATCACGCATAGATTTTTTCCCGATCTTCAGTTCAGCAGCAATAGTGGTTAGTCCTCATTCTTCGAGAACAGTTGACATGTTATCTTTCCATTTTAGTCTTTACTTTTAAGTTATTTCTAGATTTAGATGGGGCATGTCCCAGCACCTCTACTCAGTATAAAGGCTTATGTCAAACATAGTTCGATTCAGCTTTAGCATTTGACTTTGTCTTTTTAGTTGTTGTTAAACTCTCAGTATTTATACATTCAGATTTAGTATGGGTATTCCCCATTATTTCAGATTATCTAATGATTAGCTTCTGCCCAATATTTTTTTACTTCAGTTTATCTTTAGTATGCTTATGATATTCCAGCAGGGTTAACTTGGGGTCACTCGTGATCCTAGGTCCCGTGTCCTCGCCCATGGGGTAGCCTCGCGGCGTGACACTCATATACACACTTATGCATGAATATGATATGATGTGAAATGTTTTCTCACAATATGAAGGTTATAAGCTTGAAAGGCTTTCTCACCTATTGAATCTATATGTAGACATGGACGGTGAAAGGTTATTCTCACACATGATCTAAGAGCTATCTTATAAATTAAGCATGAATATTAATTAAGTCAAGACTTAATATGTACTTTGTGGAAATTAATTCTTAGCACCGAGTGTATATTGAATATGAGATGGAAGCTTCTACACTAGTTCAGTCCGGCTTCCCAATGTGATCCTTTTACACTAGTTGAGTTCGGGTTCCCAAAGTATGTCTCATGAGATGGAGATCTTTTATGCAAGTTGAGTCTGAGTTTCTAGTAGAAATCTCCTTATCCCATAAACTATGTGTCCCCATAGGTTATTTAGCTAGTGGATCTATGTAAGCTAAAAGTATAGTTCTACCTTAGGCAAGAAGAACATCCCTTTTTGGTGTGGGTAACACTGGGGGACCATGTATAGCTCACATGGTCTCATGTCGGCTAAGTCTTATTCCCACAACAACAAGAACAAGAATTTGAATTATGAACTATGATTACTCAAGAAGCTTTTATATGAGTTCTCAAGGTTTTAAAGATGATAATAACTTTGTTGACAATGTTTATCACTTATGCTTTTACACTATCTTTATGATGATGTCTAAACTTGATAAATTGCATGCTTAAAATGAAATGTCCCTTTTAGCATGTCTTCAATATTTTTATGCATGGTTATCATACTTCGTGCACTTTTGTACTAATGCCTACTTTTCCTACATTTTCCCCAAGTGTAGGGTCCGGTCTCGAGGTGATCATTCTACTGGCTAAAGCTTTGACTTGAGTATATTCCGAGCTTGTTGGTGAGTCCTCATGGTTCGAGGATGACTTTTTCATATGTTGTAGTTCCTTTTATTTACTTTCCCTTTTTTGACATGTTGTATGGGCTAGGCCCTATTTCATTCAAATATTGTAATAGATGACTAAATTAAGACTAAGTGTCTAGACTTCCGCTTTTCTTTATGAAAAACTTGGACTTGAAATGTGCTTTTACTCTTATGGTTCTATTTCTTATGTTATGAGGACTAAGTGGCTTCTATGAAGTCCTTCGGGGTTCTATACACCATGTTACATCTAGGGGGTACCCCTGTGTCATGACAATCTTTGTAAAAAGAGCACAAGGTATAGAATGATCCTATGATGATGTCTCATAAGCCACGTCTAGTAGAGTCTCATTCATAAGTGTGAAGCACTCCACATTTATAAATGAGAGGCTACAAGATGATTAGGAAACTTCACTTCTTCATTACTCTAAGTAGTGTGATACTCTCAAATTACACCTCTTTAAAGAAGCATAAGCGATCGTTATCAAGTAAAGAACCCAACTTGTAGGTTGAGGTCGATCCCACGAGGAAACTGGTTTAGACTTTACTTTAACCAACAATTATATTCAATTAGTCAAATTACTTCCAAAAACAAAACAAGTAATTAAAATGGGGGGTTTTGTGAAACAAATTGTAAGAATTCAATAAGTAATCAGTAATCAAAAGTCAATTTTGGTTGTTATCAAGATGAGAGAAATAACTAGGGTATACGTGTTCCCCACAAGCTCATAACACAATAATCTTAGTAATAACAATCCTCTCCTAGTGTATTACATGCAAAGTGATATATTAGGTATCTCTAAATCCTTAGTCCGGCATCTAGAGAATTTCACCCCGCACCTTGGTCCGGCTACGTGTGTATAATTTACTAACCCTTACCTTTACCTCGTATTAGACATCATAATCGATGTTTGGCTTAGTTATTACTTCGCACCAATCGACACTAGCCTATTAGATAGTATCACACTAAACCTATGTTGATAATTCTTTTCTTGTTGATTACCTCATTGGTCCGGCAAGTAGCAACAAGGCGAGTTCTAACGTTTGCAACCACTAAAAAGACTTCTAAACGAAAGAATTATCAATGCATGCACTTCACTATTCAAGAATTGTTTATTTACTATTCATACTTTGTTAATTGCTCATGGTTCCCACAACCCTAGTTGTGGAGTTTAGTTACCCATAATCATATGAACATAATTCATGGTTTTAGATGAAAGAATTATGAACTTACGTAAGAAGAATA
>JAJOOS010026601.1:0-19416 GCA_029582725.1 Solanum chiquidenum
GGCGAATGGTGTGTATTGACCTGTCATCAAATGGCTTATCTGAGCATCTTGTAGCTGAATCGTTATGGAGTTTGCGATGGTCGTTTCATTTAGCATTTCAATGTTGTCTTTCATGTCATTCAACTTCTTGTTCCATTCTTCGAGTTTTTGTTGAATGATTGAAAGGGCATCATCTTTTTGCACACCCCCATGCTTCTTTCCATGTTAGCACTCTAGAAAGGAGAAGTCCTTTTCCCTCTCCCTGGCCTGTTCTTCCAATCCAATCACCCATTTAGATAAAACATCTACTTGAGCACCCAGTTTGTCCCATTCATATTTCTTTTGAGTTTCTTTGTTGGCTTCGACCATATTGTCAAGTAGTGTTGCAACAACTTCGTAGGGTTGGTTAAGAATTCCGCCCTCGAAAAGGTGCTTAGTTATGCTTTTGTTTTAGGGTTCGACATCCCGATAGAAGCAATTCAGTTGCGTCTTATCAGGCATATCATGAGATGGGCATGTTTGCAATATTGCTTTGAACCGCAGCCACACTTCTGGAATTGTCTACTCCCATGCTTGTTTGAACGTCAGTAGAGTATCCCTGAGATTTAGTAATTTCAGGAGCGGATGATTTGTGCGATATCCATAGTGAATAGCCATTCTTGTTTCCCTGCTTTAATCTTCAGACAAACAAAACAAAACTATAGCTAAGATAAGTAAAACTAAAGCTACAAAAAAAAACTCTGATTAACTACATTTTCACGTGACAGCACTCCTCGGCAGCGACACCATTTTAATGTTTAGAATTTCTCTATTCACGTAATCAACGACAGAACTTCCAGTACGAGTGTCTACGATCGTGTGATAGTATAATAACCCAACCAAGGGTTGGGGTCGTGTCCCAAGGGAGTGGTAGTGAAAATAGTAGTTAAACTAAATTTTTTATCCTAATTAGTTGTAGTTTAGGAAATTTGCAAATAAAACAAAATAAATTCGATGGGAGACGCAATAGCGTTAAATATCGATGGGGTTTTTGTCAGAAGTATAGGAAAAACAACAAATATAACAAAGAAATCAAGTGTGGGGAAGAATTCTTGGTGTGTGACCGCAATACAAGCTGAGATAAATAGTTGGGTACATGCTTTCGATAGGAAATTTGCAAGATAATAATGACTTGGCTAAACTTTAGATGGAAATAAGTTCCCTTTCGGGCAACTTAGCCCGTTTCAAATGCGTTCCTCTCGTACACCCATTTGCAGCATGAAGACCAATCTACGCCTTACCCCACTCACTCTCTCGAGCTGAGTATTAGGATATGGGACTAGGGCTTACCCTCTCGGGCTGAACCTCATGTCGAACCACTCCTTAGGCCATCAGTTTAGTTGTCTTGGTTTCGTGACCTCCCTCTCGGGCAAGCCGAAAACACATGGGTGGATTTGTATTTGCAACTACAAACTAATTAAATTAAACCATAACCACTAGGTGAAATCACCATTAAATTACATCTAACCTATCAGCAAGAAAGACCCAACAATAATATCAACACATATTTTCTAAATCACACATTAAGAATGAGGGTTTTTAGCCACACATCAAGAGATAGAAATTTATACTTTCAATGATGTTAAAATCAAATGGGTATAAAGAAATAAGTCATGATTTAAGAAAAGAAGGAAAAATCCAAGAGACCCACCACCCAAACTTAAAAAATCCAAGTTAAAGTAAAGAAATTACAATAATATTCAATTCCCCTAAAACTAGTCAAGTGTTTAGTATTTATAGACTTCAGAAAATAGTGCTGGTGGATCGCTCGGTGAGGTTAGCCTCGAACACCGAATGACTCGGCGATTCTCTCTTTCTTCTAGTTCATCGCCTTTTGTACCTTGTCTTCAGCATCTGTGTGTTCTGGATCATTAGGCGGTATACTTCTGCTTCGCGGAACTGATCGACAAAGCGCCGACTGCTCCTCTAGTCGCTTTTTGATCCACTTCCTTCAGGGCTTCGCGTACTGGAACAAAGGGCGGAGTGCGTCCCTTTGTCAATTCGCCAAGTGTACTTGGTGATGCTCAGGCTTCAATTTCTTCGTTCTTCTCCACTAACACTTGGTGATGCGCCTAAGTGTCCATGCTTCCACTAACACTTCAAATACCTGGAACTTACGCATTTTCATCAGATATTGAGATAAAACAATCATATGAGGACACTGTTTCTATTAAAATATAGCCCTAAATGAGTCCAATTTGTGGACTCATCAACCCTCTAACTTAAACTTTTGCTTGTCCTCAAGCAAACTCAAGTTCAGTCGTTCAAAACAGATGTCTAAAATAGTGCTACACAAGACTCAATCATGAACATACACAACAAGACTCAGACTACTTATGAAAAGATCAATTGTGTACTCAAAGATTCAAGTTCTGACACACCAATATAAAAAATTATCATGCTCGGAATACTTGCTACTAATGCAAGTTCAAGCTCAACAAAAGTATCTTAATGCCCTCACACAAAGAATGATTCCATATTCACACACATAGGCTAATCAATTTAAGAACATGAATCGAATGCAACACTCACACTAAAAAGAAGAACGCAATGCATGTTTTTATCCATAGGTTTTCCCTTATTTTCCAATCGACTTTCGGTTTAGCTTACTCAAGATAAAAAAAGTCATTTCAAGGATTGTAATGGGGTTGAGTGCAAAGGTATGGTCAATTTAGGCTCAGTGACTTCTTCATCCTCATGAGATGTGGTGTTCTCAAAATGTCCTTTTCCTTTACCCTGTCACTTTTTCTTCTAGTGCTTCTAAGTCATCCTTTCATTTACTCTCCATGTATTGCTTGGAAACCCAACTCTTTTTGCACCTTTATTAAAAAATTATATATATATATATACAATTTTTTTTTTAGAAGAGTTTCCATTTTGTTTTGCAATACCATGGGTTAGAGAGACTTTTTCTTGTACTTCATGACTTTTCCTTTTCCTTTTCACCACACCCCCAAATTAGGATTTTGGCCTAAGTTGGCTATTTACTAAGCCACAAATCAAGAGGATTATAGGTTGTGGGTTACGGGGTTCATCAAGTTTCTTCCAAAGAAAGGTAAGGCTCAAGGGGTGTTCAAAAGAGTTTCACACGCTCACGGGTAGGCCACAAAAGGGGTATATGTCAAATTCGGCTCACACTCTTTAAGATTGCCTAAGATCACCTCAAGAGTACACCTTTCTAAATCAATCAAACTAACGAGGTAAATTCTAGGTTTATTCATGCATAGTTGAAGGTAATGTAACCACACAAGGCATCGACACTTAAGTCAAACAAGACTACACACTTTTGCTAGTGTGAAACGATCATTCCAAGAAAATCAATTCGATAAATGGCTAATCACAACAAGATGCAAAGAATTCACACATTGTCTATGCAACTTCATTTGGTCTCGTCGTAGCCGCACATTCATGTTCGTTCGATTGGGAGCACCATTCAAGTCATCAGTATTGATTGGAATTGAGACTTAAATCTTGCAAAAGAATAGCCACTTTCAACACAAGCGATGGGGAAAATTTTCGAAAAATAATTTTTTTTTGGAAGGGTCAAAATTCACATCAATTAAAATAAAAAAAGGTGAGCCATGAGCTCAAACATCCACTAAAAGCAGTGTAAAAACAATTTTAAACAGAACAACCCAAATATACAAAACAACACGAATATCAACACAAAAGGTGTGGGCTTCACCCCACCACAATTAAAAGACATTTGTCCTCAAATGCAAATGAAAGTAATTTAATAACATAAGACAGAGAGGGAGGTAGAGAAATATCTTATCTATGCAGTCTCTCCATCTGTCGGGCGGCACACTTTGGTGTCGTCTCTGTCCATCATCATCATATCAGCTCTGCATTTTGATTTCAAAGTCAACTGAGAGTGTATTGGGGAGCTGTCTATTCTTCTCTTGCGATGGTTACTCCAGAATTGATTATGTCATTAGGGTAGTGTAGATAGATAAAAGTGTATAATTTTATATATAAAACCAATTGTCGAACGCTATCAGGTTCATGCGCATCTCGTGCTCTCAATCGTGATCGCCGAATTATTTGGCGGGTCGCCAAGTGCCTTATTTTTGCTGAAATCACAGAGCTCTCTAGAAATCTTAGGGGTTCAACTGTGGCCTTAATCGAGATCGCTGAAACAATCAGCAATCCGCCTATGGTTACATATGCTCGCCGAATTAATCAAAATCTTCAGTTCATGTGGGAATCCCAACGGCGGTCGTCATCGAGATCACCAAAATTGTTGGTGATTCGCCAATAATTTCTACTGACTGCCGAATTTTACAGGACCCAATCTAAAGACATCTAAAATCAGTTGGCGGACAAAATCTGGGGCACTGAGTGTCTCGGCGATTCGCCAACTGGATTTGTTGATCAACCCCCTGCACTTTTCAGAGCACCTTCCGCACTGAAGTGTGTAAAACCAACACACCATTATTCTACCAATACACAAATAAAAGATAACAAAAGTTTTTCGGTTGCCTCCCAAACAACGCCTTAGTTAACGTCGTGGCACGACGGAAGTCAACATTTACTCGTCATCCTCGGAGTCACCCATGGTGTAGTTAAGTGAGTCCTCGGCGAATGGTGTGTATTGACCTGTCATCAAATGGCTTATCTGAGCATCTTGTAGCTGAATCGTCATGGAGTTTGCGATGGTCGTTTCATTTAGCATTTCAATGTTGTCTTTCATGTTATTCAACTTCTTGTTCTGTTCTTTGAGTTTTTGTTGAATGATTGAAAGTGGATCATCTTTTTGCACACCCCCATGCTTCTTTCCATGTTTGCACTCTCAAAGGGAGAAGTCCTTCTCCTTCTCCCTAGACTATTCTTCCAATCCAATCATTCGTTTAGATAAAACATCTACTTGAGCCACCAGTTTGTCCCATTCGTATTTCTTTTGAGTTTCTTTGCTGGCTTCGACCATATTGTCAAGTAGTGTTGCAACAACTTCGTAGGGTTGGTTGAGTATTCCGCGCTAAAAAAGGTGCTCAGTTGTGCTTTTGTTTTTGGGTTCGAGAGCCCAATAGAAGAAATTCAACAACGTCTTATCAGGCATATCACGAGATGGGCATGTTTGCAATATTTCTTTGAACCGCAACCATACTTCTGGAATTGTCTCCTCCCATGCTTGTTTGAACGTTAGTAGAGTATCCCTGAGATTCAGTAATTTCATGAGCGGATGATTTATGTGATACCTATAGTGATTATCCATTCTTGTTTCCCTGCTTTAATCTTCAGACAAACAAAACAAAACTATAGCTAAGATTAGTAAAACTAAAGCTACAAAAAATAAAAAACTCTGATTAACTACATTTTCAAGTGACACCACTCCCCGACAGCGGCGCCATATTAATGTTTAGAATTTCTCTATTCACATAATCAACAACACAACTTCCAGTACGAGTGTCTACGATCGTGTAATAGTATAGTAACCCAACCAAGGGTTGGGGTCGTGTCCCAAGGGAGTGGTAGTGAAAATAGTAGTTAAATTAAAAATTATCCTAATTAGTTGTAGTTTGAGAAATTTGTGAATAAAACAAAATAAATTTGATGGGCGACGCAAAAGGGTCAAATATCGATGGGGTATTTGTCACAAGTATAGCAAAAATAAGAAATATAACAAAGAAATCAAGTGTGGGGAAGAATTCTTGTGATGTGACCGTAATACAAGCTGAGATAAATAATTGGGCACATGCTTTCGATAGGAAACTTGCAAGATAATAGTGGCTAGGTTATGCTTTAGATGGAAATAAGTTCCCTCTCGAGAAACTTACCCCGTTACAAATGCGTTCCTCTCGGACACCCATTTGCCGCATGAAGACTTGCCTAAGCCTTACCCTACTCAATCTCTCGAGTTGAGTGTTAGGATATGAGACTAGGGCACATCCTCTCGGGTTGAACCTCATGTCGACCCACTCCTTAGGACATCAGTCTAGTGGTCTTGGTTTCACGACCTCTCTCGGGCAAGCCAAAAATACATGGGTGGCTTTGTATTTGCAACTAGAAGCCCATTAAATTAAACCACAACCACTAGGTGAAATCACCATTAAAATACATCTAGCCTATCAGCAAGAAAGACCCAACAATAATGTCAACACATATTTGCTAAATCACACCCCAAGAATGGGGGTTTTAAGCCACACATCAAGAGATAGAAATTAATACCTGCAATGATGTTGAAATCAAATGGGTATAGCGAATTAAGTATTGATTTGAGCAAAGAAGGAAGAATCCAAGGGACCCACCTCCCAAACTTAAAAAATTGAAGTTAAAGTAAAGAAATTACAATAATATTCAACTCTCCTAAAACTAGTCAAGTGTTTATGCTTTATAGACATCAGAAAATAGTGTTGGCAGATCCCTCGGTGAGGTTAGCCTCGAACGCCGAATGACTCAGCGATTCGCTCTTTCTTCTAGTTCATCGCTTTTTGTACGTTGTCTTCAGCATCTGTGCGTTCTGGATCATTAGGCAGTATACTTCTTCTTCGCGAAATTGATCGGTGAAGCATCGATTGCTCCTTTAGTCAGTTTTTGATCCACTTCCTTCTGGGCTTCGCATACTGGAACAAAGGGCGGAGTGCGTCCCTTTGGCAATTTGCCAAGTGTACTTGGCGATGCTCAGGCTTCAACTTCTTCGTTCTTCTCCGCATTTTTGTTCCTTTTTTCCCCTAAGTGTGTTTGCTTCGACTAACACTTCAAATACCTGAAACTTACGCATTTTCATCAGATATTGAGATAAAACATTCATTTGAGGATACTGTTTCTATTAAAATATTTCCCTAAATGAGTCCAATTTGTGGACTCATCAATCATCTCCTTGCCACTTCAAGCTACCATGAAGAGGAATCATCTTGTTACCACTTCAAGCTACCCATGAAGGTATCACATTACCAATCCAAGCTATCCATGAAAAGGTATCACATTACCAATCCAAGCTAGGTTTTATTAGCATAACTCATAAGTTCTTAATTTCACTTTAGGTGAGCAAGCCTTTAAACCTAGAATCATTCAATGTGATTAAACCATTAACATTCATATATTAGCAATTTATATGGGAAGTATCCCTTCCATAACAATTACATCTAAATTATTAATAATACATGGGCTTCACTCTCAAAGCCATTCATATCATAATACATCATATATTACTAAATCTCAAGACAATTCTAATCATAAATAATCATCTATGGTTCAATATCAAGCAATTGTTAATGTATCTCATCAACCCTATAAGAATACATCTAAAACCATAAATTCTCCTTTCATGGCATAAAATCCATTTACGTCAATTTCATCTTTCTAGACATGGGTACATGTAAATTACAGAAAAAGGTTGAGTTTCAGTGGTCAGATGAGCATGAAAAGAGCTTCACAGAACTTAAAACTAGGTTGACTACAACTCCTGTTATGGCTCTAACAGAGGGTTTGGACGGTTATGTGATCTATTGTGATGCATCTAGAGTCAGCCTAGGTTGTGTGTTGATGCAGCGAGGTGAGGTTATAGCTTATGCTTCTAGAAAACTTAAGGTGCATGAGAAGAACTATCCAACTCATGACCTTGAGCTTGCAGCTATAATATTTTCCCTAAAGATTTGGAGACATTACTTGTCACACCCCAAGGCTACCCCGTGGACGCGGACATGGGACCTAGGATCACGAGTGACCCCAAGCTAACACTGTTGGCATATCATAATCATACTAAAGAAACTGAATTAATAAATACTGTGCGGAAACTAAATCATATGAATAATCTGAAATGATGGGGAATACTTATATGCTATCTGAATAAATGAAAATTTAGAGTTTAAAAAACAACAGAAAAGTCAAACTCTAACACTATAGGTGAATCTAACTATGTCTGAAATAAGCCTCTAAACTGACTAGAAGTTCAGGGACATGCTCCAGTTAAATCTAGTAAAACTGAAACTAAAATTGAAAGCAAAAAAAGACAATCACGTCAACCGTCCTCGAAAAATGAGGACTCACCACTGATGCTTCTGAACTGAAGATCAGGAATCGATCTAAGCATGATATGGAAGCCGAGAACCTGAACCTACATCACGAGAAGATGTAGCACAGAGTATGCGTCAATACTTGAAAGGTACTGAACATGCATTATTAAGAAAAGCTGAATAATAATATAACTGAACCAAGTATAATATATGAGCAATGACATGAGATAAGCATGATACAAACTGAGAATACTTAACATGAAATAACTGAATGCAATGACCAAATTTATAACATGGTGAAAGTGATCTAAACTACAACTGATAACATAGTCAATGCACTAAAATTTGCTTGTAAGGGAGCTACTAATAACTGACATAAAACCACATGAGCTAAATGTGGAGTTTGATGTATACGCCCCATCGAGAGGACCCAATATACCCGGCGAGAGGTATAAAGGCATGCTGACGTGATCACTAAAATGATGCCCATAGAGGGGACTTTCACCCTACGGGGCACGTAGTTCTAGGACTTGAGGGTGATTGACCTTAGTTCACTCGCTTTTAAGCTTCTCCCAATTGATTAAGTAATTAACAATTTATGAATGAACTTCTATAATATTGGATAGCTCAAAATACTAACATGCTAACTAAAAATGCAACATTAATATGTTGATAATAAAACATTTAAATTTGAGGCATGCATAACTGAAATATCTGACCTAGCATGTGTAATGCATGAACTAAAAGAACCACATATCTAGGTCTATGAGTTTATGCATGAATCCGGATAAAATTGATACTACAACATGATAATCTGATTAGGATCACTAAGGTAACTAATTCATAATAATCTACTGAAAATTCTAGAAACCCTAGGTCTAGATAATCTGAAGGGAATCAAGAATCTGACTGAATTCTAGGGACGTAATGGGTGAAAGGAACCCACTAGTGAATTCCCACATACCTGGTGACGAAATTCATAGAGAAATCTTTCAATTTTGGGCTGGAACTGATGAAAACCTTGCTGCATTTTGGAACTAGGGCTAGTCGGTTTCTTTCTCCTTACGCGTTCTAATTTTTTCTATGTTTTTGGTGAATGATTTGGTTAAGGTAGATTCTAATTTAGTTACTAGGCTAAAACTGACCAAAACTATGTAGTTTAGGGTTTAAACGATGAAGTTTAGGGGTCCAATGCATAAGAAAAGACCAAACGACTCCTGACTTAACTGCTGTCGGGGGCCTCTAACGGACGGGACCGACGGACTGTGGTTGGATCAACGGTCTGTGCTGGTCAACCGTCGTTCGGTGACTGGGAGCTGGAACTGGGGGTCTGACCTACGGCCCTAGACCATGAACAGTGGTCTGACCTACAGTCCGTAGGTCCTGGCGTGGGTGTACCCTTAGCCAATTTTCTGAGTCTTCTTGGGATGGGTCGCAGGTGGCCATCCACGGACCACCAGTACGGGCTGTGGGTCACCCTACGGTCCATGGGTGGCAACCGTGGGTTGCATTGCAACTCTAAAATCTGTATTTTGGTCTGTTCTAGCGTACGAGGTGTTACATTATCTCCCCCTTGGGAACCTTCGTCCTCGAATGAAGAATAAACTTGATGAAATGGAGGGAGAGAGCTGCAACCCCTTACCACTGAACACTCAAAATTGATTTTTTAGAGAGCTATGTTCCAAGAACATGAAAATACGCTGAAAATGCAAGTACAAACTGAAGGAACATGATGCTCAGACTGAAAATGCGCATGAATGATTGAAAAACTGAAGAGGAACTATTACCTCAAGATGAAATGGAATTGGAAGGAAAAAGATGAGGATACTTGGCCTTCATTGCTGCTTCTGCTTCCCAAGTAGCTCCCTCTACGGACTGACTCTTCCACAACAGCTTGACTGAAGCGACTTTTTTATTTCTCAACCTTCGAACCTGATGATCAAGGATTTCAACTGGCACATCTTCATAAGTGAGACTATCCTTCATAGCCAAACTTTCTAAGGGTACAATAGATGCTTGGTCACCCACACACTTCTTCAATAAAGAAATGTGAAAAATCGAATGCACTACTGATAGTTCTGTTGGCAAATCTAACTCATAAGCCACTTTACCAACCCTTTTGAAGATCTTGTAAGGGTCTACATACGTAGGACTGAGCTTCCGTTTCTTTCTAACTCTCATCACCCTCTTCATAGGCGTCACATTCAGGAAAACCCAATCATCAACTTAGAATCCTAATTCCCTTCTCCTTACATCTACATAGGACTTCTGGAGACTCTTGGATCTCTTAAGTCTATCTCTAATGAGTAGAACTTTCTCCATAGCATCATGAACTGAATATGGCCCTATCTCGGCTGCTTCACCTACTTTAAACTAACAAACTGGAGATCTACATCTAGGCCCATACAATGCCTCATAAGGGGCCATCTGCATGCTGGAATGGTACTTATTATTGTAGGCGAACTCTATGAGAGGAAGGTGATCATCCCAATTACCCTTGAAATTGATCACGCAAGCTCTCAAATGTCTGAATGGTATGCTCTGCCTGGCCATCCGTCTGTGTATGAAATATTGTGCTAAGATTAACCTGAGTACCAAGACCTTTATGAAATGACTTTCAGAAATAAGAGGTAAACTGAGGACCTCTATCTAAGATGATAGACAAAGGAACTCCATGCAACCTGACTATCTCATTAATGTAAAGCTTGTCGTATTCCTCCGCCGAATCTGTAGTCTTAACAACCAAAGAGCGTACAGATTTATTGACCCTATCAACTATCACCCAAATGGAGTCATGCTGTCTGCGAGTACGAGGTAAGCATGTAATGAAGTCCATGTTGATCACTTCCGACTTCCAAGTAGGAATGTTGATCTCCTGAGTCATACCTCCTGGTTTCTAATGTTCTACCTTCATTTGCTAGCAATTGGGGCAGTTTGCCACAAAATCCGCTATATCCCTTTTCGCCCCATTCCACCAAAAGACTTCCTGCAGACCACGATATGTCTTAGTGGTGCCTGGATGAATGGAATAACTGAAGTTATGGGCTTCTGCAAGGATCTGCTGTCTCAACTCACCAACCTTAGGAACACATAATCTACCCTGATAGCGAAGCACACCATCTCCCCCTTGGGAAAAAACCTCAACTCTTTGTTGATGAACTGCACCCTTTAAATAAAGCAATATCAGATCACCATCTTACTTTTCATTAACCTCCGCTACCAATGAAGATTCTGACCCATTTTGAACTTTTACACCCTCATCTGATATGCTCATAAAACGAACTCCTAGGCAAGCAAGTCTGTGAACTTCATTTGCTAGTTCTTTTCTTTCTTCCTCAACATGTGCTACACTACCCATAGATAGTCTGCTAAGAGCCTCTGCTACTACATTGGCCTTACCAGGATTGTAATGCACACTCATATCGTAATCCTTGAGGAACTCAAGCTATCTCCTCTGGCGAAGATTTAACTCTTTCTGGGTGAACACATACTGAAGGCTTTTACGGTATGTGAACACATCTACATGAACACCTGATTAATAACGTTTCTAAGACACTTCATCCAATTCTAAGCATCAACAGTGGTTAATCAGCATATAACCCAACTAAATGAGCTGGGTCGAATCCCACATGGAGCGGTACGTGTTTGAGAGTCAATTGAAAAGTACGAATATGATCAAATCAGTCATAAGAATAAAAATGATCTAATAAAGACATCATTCAAATCAGTGGGTGACACGAATGTCAAATGGAGGGTTTCTATTTAAAATTATCAACTATGAACAGTGGTAATCAATACAAAATAATAATAATAAGACGAGTTCTTGAGATGTGATTCGATTATAGGCTAATATAGATAAATGGGTAAAGGCAACTATTAGAAAATAACTAGATATTAGTGAGTAAGCTAGGCTATAGAGGAGATAAAATCTCTCTCGAATAATTCATCCCGAATCAAGTTGATTTCTCTCGAACATCAACAAGCAAGCAAAATAAGAACAACCCACACCTTAGTCCATTCACTCTCTCGAGCTGAATGTGTGGGTTTTGGTTTAGGATTCACTCTCTCGAGCTAAACCCAGGTCAACCTAATACCCACAGACCATCAATCAATAAGTTTAGTTTTAAAACCTCTCTCTCGAGCAAGCCAAAAGCACAAGGGTAGAACTGCAATTGCAACTACAATTCTTAAATTAAAGAACAATTAATGATTAAACTCACTTCTAAACAACATTTAAACTAACAATAGGCAATACCCATAAACTAAATCAACCCATAATAACATAATCACACCCCAAGAATTGGAGTTTTAGCTAAACATTATAAAAAGATAAAATTTGTTACCAAATTGAGTTTCCATCAAGTGGGTAAAATTGAGTTCATCTGTACAATGTTTCAATTCGAGGAATTTTAAAGACCCACTTCTACTTTCTCAAAAGTGAAAAACTTCAATTCTTTAAAGCTAAAGAAAACTAGAGAAAACTTGTCTCAAAGTTCAAAACTTTATAAAAATCTGTTCTAAAGAGTAATCGATACTAAACTAAATGTTCAAAAATGTATTTATAGTCACCAAAAATGTGTTGTGAAGAGTGACTCCGCGAATTAAGTCGGGCTCGCCGAACCACCCTTGGGTCAATTCCATCACCTTTCTGCCTTGGCCTTCAACATCCTCAAGGTCTGTAACTTTGGGCGATCCAACACTGCATCGCGGAACCACTCGGCGATCCGCCGACTTTTCCTTTCTCTCTCCAACTTGGTTCTTTCCTTCAGCACTTGGCACACTGTAAATTTAGGCGGTCAAGTAGCCATTCGGCGACTCGCCAAGTGTACTTGGCGATCACCAAACTTGCATTTCTTCATTCTTTCAGTTAGCTTCATTCCTTTTTGCAAATTAGTCTCCTTGCTTTGTTCCCTAATCCATATACCTGGAAATCAAGGGTTTTACGTCAGTTATTGGCACAAAATAAGTATTTAAGTACATTAAATCTATATAAATAAAGCCCTAAATAAGTCTAAATCTCGGACTCATCAACACCCCCAACTTAAAATTTTGCTTGTCCTCAAGTAAAACTCAAGTTCAGCAGTTCAAAAAGAATGTCTCAAATAGTGCTACTTAAGACTCAATCATGAATGCACACAACAAGACTCAACTTACTCATGCAAGTATCAATTGTGCACTAAAAAATTCAAGTTGTGACTTACCATTATCAAAGATTCTCATGTTCACAATACTTAATTCAAATGCAAGTTCAAGCTCAACAAAGGTACTCAAATGCCCTCACAACAAAGATGATTCCATATTCACACAAAATTGTTCAACATTTTATAGCTCCGGAATCACTTACAACTCTCACACTCACAAAGATGAACACATGCATGACCTCATCCATTGGTTTGCCCTTATTTTCCTGCCAACATTCGTTTCAACTCACTCAAGATAAAAAGGTATTTTCAAGGCTTGTAACGCGGCTGAGTGTAAAGATATGGTCATTTAGGCTCAGTGGCTACTATCCTCATGAAATGTGGTATGAACATCATTTTCCTTCCTTTTCTTCAACATTTTCACTCATGCTCAAAATTTGCCCCATTATTCATTTCTCATGGAATACCGGACATCCCATTTCTTTTGCAACTTTCACAACTTTATTTCACAACTTTTTCATTCTTGTTCTTTTTCTTTCTTCTTTTATTTCTCTTGTTTTTTGGAGGGGTTCCATCTTTTTCAAGACCATGGATAAAGGGGCAATTCTTCACACTTATTGATTTACCTTCTCTTTTCACCACACCATCAACTTAGGTTTTTGGCATAATTTGGCTATTCAAACAAACCATATTTCATGAGAATTATGGGTGAATGGATAAATAGGGGTTACAATTGCATCAAGTTTGTTCCAAGAGTAAGGCTCAAAAGAGGGTTCAAGCAAGGTTCACACACTCAAAAGGTTGGCCACAAAAGAGGTATATTCTCAAATTGTTTCACTCTTCAAAATTATTGCCTAAGATCATTTCAAGAGATTGCATCACTTAGTCAACCGGACCAACGGGAAAAATTCTAGGTGTCATCACACAAGGTTCACGATAAGCTCATCACACAAGGCATTGACACCAATATCAAACAAGACTCCACACTTTTGCTAGGTCACAATGAGATGCAAAAAGTTCACATATTATCTATGCAATTTTGTTTGGTCTCATCGTAGCCGCACATTCATTTTTGTTTGATTAAGAGCACTATTCAAGTCATCGGTATTGATCATAATGGATACTCAAATTTGCACAAGAACAACCACAATCAAACACAACAAGAGGTGGCAATTTTTTTCAGAAGGGTCATAAACCATTTGAATAGAAAGGTCATAAACCTTTTGCATTTAAAACAAGGAGCCATAAGCTCAAACATCCACAAAACAATATCCAAAACACAATTTAATCATAAAAACCAAATAATATATACACAGAATAGTCACAAGAGGTAGGTATAGAAATACCTCACCCCACCACAAATAAAAGGGCAGTTGTCCTCAAATGCAATAAAACACTAAAAAGTCAATAAAAACGACATAGAGAGAGGTAAAGAAGGGTCCTGTCTACACAATCGCTCCATCTGTCGAGGCATTAGTGCCCGCTGCAACATCAAAACTACCGGCTCCACTAGGGTCAGCCATAGGTGTGTCTGTTAATAAGATCTGCATGGATGAATCCACCATAGCCTTCTCAACTACTGTAAGGACCTCATAAGTAGCCTCCTCATCGACACCAAGCTGCTCCTTATCAGTTTTAGTCTTAGACTCAGCAACTGCCACCTCCTGACCTCGAACCTCATCTCCGGTGGTAGCCGGAGGTATATCTGTATCAGCTGGCATGTAGGGGATCTCCACAGTACCAAAAATCATGGACATATCTGTGGACTTCAATTGGTCCATGTCCTTTCTCAGCTCAGCAATAGCGGCCTTTAGAGCTGTCACCTTCTCAGTGGCCCCTTGGCCTCACTCACACACCGCTATCCTTGCTGCAAGGGAATCAGTAGACACACTATGAGGTGTCACAAAAGTTGTGAGTGATCTCAATCATCCCGGGGATGGTGGCATCAACTATGGAGGCACGTCTATTAGCAGAGTGGACTAGATGCCCCATTCATAGTATCGCAACCTGGGTGAGTGGAGGTCGGGAAGAAGCACCAGTAGACCTAGGAGGCAGGGGAGCTGTAGAGGAACTGAGAGTCACAAAAGGAACAATAGTAGATATACATGAAGGCCCCAAGGCCGGAGTAGGCAATGCTGCCTCTCCAGGTAGTGTCTCAGTATCAACAATCGGGGAAGAATCCACCGGGGCTTCCTTCTTCTTCTCGGCCTCATCCTTCAAGTACTCCACCTCAATGTGCCAGATATCGGTAGAAGATATGGGAATCACTTCCATATCCTTCTTCTCATATCGAGGAACTCGGGCTCGTCTTCACAGCTCAGTGATCAATACCAGAAAAGGAAGAGAGGTTTGACGTTGCTTGGCCCTCATAGCCATCTCCTGTGCAATGATCATGCCAAATTTAGCCTTGTTCCATCAATGGTGCAACCAAGGCAGGCTGCTTTCACGTGGCGGAGGATAGACTCATTCTGGGATGACATGATAGAACTGCTGATGCAGCCAAACCAGTACCTCGCTACTACATTGAGGTCTTTCTTTTCTATGGTTTCTCCAGCCTCGATCCACCTAGGAGTACCGTCAGATAAAAGAGGGGCCAACCACTTTTTCATATTCTCTAACATTGTTGTCCTGATCATGTGTTGACAGTCATTCTCAATATCTTCGGAACATTCCAGAACTGCATTGATAACATCACTATCACACTTCACTGTCTTGCCACTAACAACCACATAATCAACCGGCTTAAATTTGGCGGCCTGCTTCTTCCCTTATGGCAGTAGGACTCCTTAGGCCGTACAGAATTCCCAGACCCAATTTGGAATGTAAGGGCCACGGGGTTTAGTAATATCTGGAATTTGTGGGACCTAAAGCAGCTCTAGATCTCTGGGTACCTGTTTATCACACCATCAGTAGACAACCACTTCTCCTCGATGATATTCCTCAATCCCTCAGTCTTCAGTATGTTCATAGACCAGGGAAGAGGACCCCGTGTAGGTGGTGCTGGAACCACAATCTAATCTGGAACGGGAGGAGAAGTATGAGTCTTAGGCACCCTGATCCTAGAAGGATCATGCATCTTTTTGGAGAGCAGTTCAGCACTCCGAGCCATTAGTAGATCATCATCCTCAGGTTCCGAAGTTGTAGCCCGAGGATTCTGGTGCTCACCCTCACTCTTAGAAGTGGTGAGGTGAGTGGCGTATATATCGTCATTGTCGGAGCTGACCTCTGGTGATGCAGGAGCGGGTTTCTTGGCTTTCCCTTTGCCCTTCCCACCTGTGGTAGGAAGTTTGGTTGCCTTTACCCTGGATGCAACTGCATCCTCATTCATGGTAATTCCCTTTACCCTTTTGTGGGGCGGCATATCTCTGCTTGCTACTTTTGGTCTAGCCATATCTATAAAACACAACACAAGAGTTAGAATTAATCCAAGAAAATTTGCAGAAAACAAGTTGCAGACAGACTCGCCGAACCGATCGGCGAGTCGCTAAATTACTTATGGGAGCTAGATTGGGTTCACCGAAAGGATTGGCTTGAAACTTTCCTAGAAAAATAGATGGTCGGCGATGTTCAGGGACCTTCGGTGAATCGCCAACACCATTCGGCGAGCACATACTAGCCCGCCAAAAGTTACACTGTGTTTTAAGGGTTAGGGGTATAGAAAGGGTGATTTAAGAAGACATTCGGCGAGTCTCCGAGTGCACTCGGTGAACTCAAGCTTCTCACCGAAAGTTACAGAACCAAACTTAGCAAAAGCATGAGATTGAAGGTGATCAAGAAGGATTCAGCAAACCGCCGAGTGGTTCGGTGAGCTCAACCCAGCTCGCCAAACAACCCAACGTGCCTACTTTCAACTCCTACTTCCAAAATCAACCCCGCAGCCCTCGAAAATAAAATCAAACCATACACCTTTTTCAATTAAACTCATACCCATAAGACCCATGCCACTGGGGTACTCAGACTTCCCTTGGTTTGGCCAAAATTGGCCATTTGGCGACTTTAGCCCTTATGAATGACGTCAAATGCTCCATCATTGGGCGAATCATGTCATGTAGCACAAATTTTGGCTACTCAGACTTCACCGGACTAGACCCAACAACAATTAAGCACAACCCAACAATTTATGATCAATTTTAAGGCACAAATTTGGGAAATTAAAAATTTAGGCAATTTAGGTACGATATCAAACTAACATAGGCACACAAGCACAAAAATATGATTTTAGAGAGGCCCAACACACATCAATAAGAACAATACGATTGCAAATGTGTTTCACCGCTAATTATGAATTTTGGAGTTCGGATAACGAAACTTTAGTGCCGAATATAAGAATCTGTAAAGCTAGGAGGAAAGTATCCAACTTCGAACACCGTATCAATGACTAAATAGTGGTAAAGATGCAAAAATAAGGGGAATATAGTGCGTGTGTGTTTTTGTGAAGTTAAAAAGTGAGGGAATATGAAAAAGTTTGAAATTTTAAACCTTTGGCCTTTTAAAAACCGTTCAGTTTGCGCCCTTTCGGCGATATTAGTCCACCTCGCTGAACCACTCGGCGACACGCCGAGTGGGTACTTACCTCACCGAGTTTTACAGGACCTCCAATTAACTTGGGGGTCCAAACGACAACAAAGTTAGGGTCACCGACCTCTTCAGCGAGTCGCCAACTGGAATATTTGTTCGCCAAACTGCATATTTCAAACACATTCCACACTTTAATCTGCACAATCAACACACGTTATTCTAAAAACAAAAATAAAGCAATAAAAACTTGGGTTGCCTCCCAAGAAGCGCCTTAGTTAACGTCGTGGCATGACGCAAGTCCCACTCAACCTTTATTCATCGGGTTTGCCCTAGTGTCACTAGGCAGTTCCCCTTTTTATCTGGTAGAGATGAGACAACATATGACCCATTTGGGTCTCCAGTAGCTGAATAGATATGGAATGAGAAACAGTCATCTGATTCAGCATTGAGACATTCTCTTTTATCTCTTTCAACGCTCTGTCGTGATCTTCGACTTTGTGGAGAATGAGTGAGAGTATCTCTTCTACTTGTTCATCCTCATACTCCTTGGGCTTTCTACTCTCATGAGGAGGAATGTACCTATCTTTCTTTTTGTACAGTGCTTCAAATTCCATAAAAATTTTCGCCAAGAGATCCAGCTGAGTGAAGAGTGTGGTGGCCATCATCTAGTCCTTTTATGTTTCCTTGTTGGTCTTAGTCATGTGACCAAGGAGTTGGGCTGCTATTGCATAGGGTAGTCGTATCAGACCACCCAGAGAAAGTTGGTCATCAACTCCTTTGTTCTCAGGACCAAAACCTCTATAGATGCAGTCCAGTAGCATCTTATCTGGGATTCCATGAGTTGAACATTGCAACAATAGTGTCTTAAATCTCAGCCACAACTCATGGATTGCCTCACCCTCCAATTGCTTGAAATTTAGGATGTTATTCCTAAGGATCATCATTTTTGAAGAAGGGTGGCCCACTTGGCTACCATCGCTACAAGACATGCTCATTTCTTCTGTTCTAAACAAGCAACATGAAAATCAAAACTGAAAGTAAGTAGATTCAACTATGACTAAAACGAACACAATCCAACTTCACCAAAAGAATCTCAAACAACACCACTCCCCAGTAGTAGCGCCATTTTGATTAATAACGTTTCAAAGACACTTCATCCAATTTTAAGCATCAACTATCGTTAATCAGTATATAACCCAACTAAATGAGTTCGGGTCGAATCCCACATGGAGCGGTACGTGTTTGAGAGTCAATTGAGAAGTATGAATATGATCAAATCAGTCATAGGAATAAAAATGATCTAATAAATACATCATTCAAATCAGGGGGTGACACGAATATCAAATGGGGGTTTTAGTTTAAAATTATCAACTACGAACAATGGTAATCAATATGAAATAACAATAATGAGTCGGTTTCTTGGGATGTGATTCAATTATAGGCTAATATAGATAAATGGGTAATTGCAACTATTAGAAAATAGCTATATATTAGTGAGTAAGCTAGGATATAGAGGAGATAAACTTACTCTTGAACAATTCATCCCGAATGAAGTTGATTTCTCTTGAACATCATAAAGCAAGCAAAATAAGAACAACCCATACCTTAGTCTATTCACTCTCTCGAGCTAAATGTGTGGGATTGGGTTTAGGATTCTGTAACACCCCGTATCTGAAACAGACCAAAAATGCAGATTTTGAGAAGTTGCAGGTGCAACTTACGGTCACCATCCACGAACCGTAGGTCAGACCACGGCCCGTGCTGGTGGTCCGTGGTTCACCACT
>JAJOOS010026602.1:0-25616 GCA_029582725.1 Solanum chiquidenum
TATAAATTGTTATGTTAAAAATAATTAACTTGGATGAACTATAATTTTGAATTAATAAATTTTAAATTTTGACTCCACTTCTAAAAACATATATACCCACCCAAGAATTCTCTTATCTTCTAATTTTTGTTCCCTCATTCTTGAAAATAATTAAAAAGAAAAAAAGTATCCTCCCTCCTCTATACATTTACAATGTATTTTTTTACGAAATCATATCACTTAAAGATAGTAACTACATGTAATTGTCTATTAAGATTGAACTTATTCGATCTTCTTTATATAAAGGGGTAAGATTCTCCGATCCCCTTTATAATTATTTTTGTATATTTAATATATATAGTAGGGCCTTAGGGGTACATGTCAAACTCTGAATCATCACAAAATGTGAAACTCCGATTAATATTTTATAACAAATTAAAATATTTTAACATTTTAGAATAAATATATGTAGTCAATTTATACAACTTAAATTCAAAAACTAAAAAACAAATTAAGTAGCTCTAAATTAGTATTGACATACACAAATAACTAATTAATACTATCACTATCATTAATTTCCTCACATAATATAAAGTAAGAGTCAATAATTAATTAGTTCATTTTGATATTCCTAGCTAGCTAGTCACTAATTAAATGTAACACATGAAGTAAGACCTTCATGACATTAATGTCCTTCACAATTTTGTTATATAAATTAGGGCATGTACAACTTGTTGCCACACTTGCACCTCCATGCTTCTGGGTAGTACTCAGCAGTCACCGGAGTCCCTGGTGGCACCGCCACGTGGACCGGATGACATGGCGTGCATCTGCCGCATTTTAAGATGCACCGCGGCGGCGACGATCCTAAGCCACCTAATATCCTCCTTGTATTTGCAGTGGCCTTCTTGAGTCTCTACCTCAAAGTAATATCAATATTTAATTATTTTTTTAAAAAAAGAGAGAATTTCAAACATAATAAATATAACATTTTAATGACCTAAAAAAATATTTTTTTTATATATATATTTAAAATTAGAATAACTACACCATATCTATGGGCATCAAATATTTATTTTTAATATATTATATGTTGAAGGTGGAAGGATCTATCGGGAATAATTTAATTATCTATTAATATAGGATTAAGGTTTGCAATTACACACTATCCTCGGATTTCCAAATCTTATGAAATGACATTAAATAGATTATTGTTGTAAATATTAAAAATTCAGATAAATATGAAAAATATATGGTTTGAGGGGAAAATATATACTATATAATATCAATGTGTTTAGTTAATTTTTCAAAGTTAAGTTTTTGGTTGAGTTATTTT
The DNA here is from genome assembly GCA_029582725.1 of Solanum chiquidenum. NCBI lineage: Eukaryota > Viridiplantae > Streptophyta > Magnoliopsida > Solanales > Solanaceae > Solanum > Solanum chiquidenum. Next base: position 1,316 of record JAJOOS010026602.1, read on the forward strand.
GGATTATAACCTATTATCTCTCTGATGCCATTTATTTGACCTGTTTTTTTTTAGTCTATTTCAATAGATTGTTTCTTTTTTTCTTTTTAGACAATTTTTTAATTCAAAAACTTTTTATCCAACCTGCTTAAGACTAGAAAATTAAATATTATTTTAATATACTTAACATATCTTTAATTTAAAATAATAAAACTCAAAAATTTTCTTTATAAATTTTTCAAAATTTTGTATTAAATTAAAATAGAACAAATAAATCGAAAACGATAGGTCACTAAACATGTGGGCTTAGCTACGCCATATGGGAGACATTGTTCCGTTTAAAGCGCCGGTTGAAAGAAAATTCTAAAATTGAGACTGACTACTTAGGATGAAGACAAAAAAGACTACAGATTTTTATATTTTTGGAATTATTTGATAATTGGGAAAGCACAATAAGAGAAATACAAGACTTTACGTGAGGTCATTCACGTAATTTTTTCCTTGTTTATTGATTGATCATCTGAGTATGTATTCAATCATCGACATATAATGTATAGAAAAAACATTCATATCTACAAAATAGCCTCATGATCGAATTACTCCTAAGGTACATAGTGATCTAAAGGTCGATCTGATATTGATTGATGAAAATTATCACGCGTGCGGTAGTTATGGAATGAATCGTCAATATTTGTCTATGAGAGGCACACACTCATGTCTATTTAAAGTAGCTTCATGATCGAATCACTCCTAAGGTGCATAGTGATCTAAAGGTCGATCAGATAATGACTGGTGAAAACTACCACACATGCAGTAGAAGTGGAATGAGTCGTTGATATTTGTCTATGAGAGGCGCACTCATGTCTATTTGAGGAATTATTTGATAATTGTGGAAGCACACAAGAGAAGAATAAATAAGCATGACAAATGGACGAAATCAATAAAGAGAAAATTTCATAAATAGCATTATTAGTGAACGTTTTTGTAATATTATATAGTAATTTTTAAATTTTTTTCAAAACGTAGCAAATTGCATTATATTTACACATAAAAAATTTAATTGTAATTGAAATTGTATGTATTTTTGGGAGAACCAACACGTAAGATATTTGTTATATGTATGTAATACTGAGATAATGCTTATTGCTAGGGCTTTTAGATCCACAAATATGTGTATCTTATATATTTGCTATAAAAATATATAATGTTATGTTACTATGTTTTTTTACAAAAATAAAATAAAATATTACTATAAAGAGTATTAGGGGGTCGAAATAGCTACATCACCTAATTTTTTTCATCAATGGTAAATGTGTATTTGCCCAACTCTACCCAAAGCTATTTGGTATAAGAGTCAATTTGAATTGACTTATTTTATATATTTTTAAGTTAAAATATTTTTTTTGTATTTGACCAAAAAAAAATAATCTGAATTAGTTATTTAATTTTAAAGTCAGACTAACAAAAATAAATCATAGATTAGAAATTCTGTTTTATGACTTTTGGTTTATAAGTCATACTTAAGCTATAAACGCATCCAAACATGCTCTAAGATAGATTAGGTTAAAATGAACACACAACATCTATTTTTGTCGTACTAATTTTAATTTGTAACTTAATATTGTGTTTATAAGGTAATTCCTATAGGTTTGTCACCATATAACTAAATTGATGGATTATTTGCCTAAGAATTTTATTGATTACAAAAATAATCTTCAAAGTGAATGTTTTATATATTTTTAATCTCACTTGTATGGACAAAACTTTATACGTAATTTATTATCTCGCAGATCATGATTTATTCATGAAGCAAATAGAGGTCAAAAGTTTAAGACAACTCATTTACGAGGTTATTGGGCAGGTGTAAATTTTTGGTATAATCTTAATATATTTATGAGTACAAATTATAGCAAGTATAATCACACTATTTATATACTTTTTATACATTGAATGTACACTTAAATTGATTATAAAAGAGATAGTTAAAGTGAACAAACCTGGAAGGAAAAATCAGCTTTAGCAGGCAACCCAAAATTGATCTCTGCATAGATGAAAACCTTTAATTTCAATTATAAATTCTTCAAAATTTATAAAATATAATGTATTTACTTGAAAACTATATAAAAAGTACACAGCAATGATTCAATATTAAATAAGTTTTTTTGAAAAGATTGTAGTCTAGAAAAAAAAACTTTTAAGTATTTAATTAACTTTACACCTACACATAAACATGATTTAAGAAAATTACACCGATGTATAAAGATTTTAGCATTGAAATCCTTATAGAGTGCTTTTATTATTATTATTATTATGAGATAAATGACAATAATATACTTCCTCTAAGTGATGTTTTTAGCTTAGACATATATATTAAAAAAATTACTCATTTCTAGAAAATAAAAAATGTTTTTACAAAATCATTCTGAATAAATACCTCAAAAAAGAAATATATTTTTACGAGTTTCTTAGTTAGGTAAAACTCTTTTTATTTAAAGAAGGATAAAATTGAAAAAACATTATTAATCTCTTCTCGATTATCTAAAAAAAAAGTCACTTAATTAAAAACAAAATGAAAAGTTTAAAACATCACTTACTTAGAAACACGAGGAATACTAGTTTAACCCCATAAGGGAGATTTGAAGAAAATAAAATATATACCGACCTTATCCCTTATTTTGTAAGTATAAAAAATTATTTTTGATAGATCCTCTGGAAGTACATACATGATTAGCGTGTATGTTTAAACTATGAAAAATAAAATATAAAACTTAGCAAAGAGAAATGAAAGTCTAAAACATCACTTACTTAGAAACAGAAGGAATACTAATTTAACCCCATAAGCGAGATTTGAAGAAAATAAAATATATACAAATTTTATCTCTTATTTTTTAAGTATAAAAAAAATTGTTTTCGATAGATCCTGTGGAAAGTAAATACATGACTAGTGTGTAATGTGTATGTTTAAAGTATAAAAAATAAAATATAAAACTTACCAAAGAGACTTGTAGAGTTGAGGGTTTTGTAGGCTACAAAAAAGAAGAAGGAGAGTGTAAAAAATAGAAGGAATTTTTTGTGTATAATCCTCCATCTAACACTGCAGTAGTAATACTCCATCAACAACAAGAAAAATTATGATGACCAAAAAGAAATATATTATCACAAATTATATCCCATGCAATTAATCACAGAGATTTGTTTTTTTTTTTTAAATTATATTTTGGATGTTCAAATTTATGAAGAAGTGGTGGAGATACAGAGGTATTGAGAAGAAAAATATTTGGGAATGACTGAGGAGAGAACATATGCACAATGATAAATGTACTAATCAAGAAAAAAAAAGAATTTCAATTATATGCAAAATATATATATATATATATATATATATATATATATATATAAATAATAATTTATTACTCCCTTTTAGTTAAAGTTAGAATAATAAATATATAATTTTCTTGTGTAGTAAGCCTATATGATAACTTGAAAAATATAGTATGTGCGTAATGATATGTTATGAGTGATTCAGTTGCATTGACAGAGTAGTAGTTTTAATTATTATTCTTTTAAAGTATTAGGGTATATAACTTAAATTTTCAGAAGAAGAAAGAAATTACTAATATTTATAATTCTTTTACATAGTACAAACAATTCCTTCATACTGAGCGTGATTCTTTTTTTATATATATAATAATAAAAATTTATTGGTCAAGTTTTACATTTAATTGAAAGTTTGTAATTGCAAATATTTATTTCTAATCACAAAAGTTACTCAGACTTATTTTAAATCACAAATTTAAAAAAAAAAGTTAATTTTTTACTTAAATTCAATTCTCAATTAATCATCTTCACATAACTTGAATACAAGTAACATATATTAGGGTGAAAGTGACCACCAAAGAATGTGGTGTAGCGGATGGAGGCATGGTGTTGCTCCTCCCTTAATCTTTGGTAAAAAAGGTCTTGAGTTCGAGTCCTGTGTATGAAAAAGTCTTTGGCAAAAAATGTTTCCTTCTCGAATGAAATCCTACGTGGCATAAATTAAAAAATTAAATATTAATACAGATATCGAATCCAATATTGAAAAAAACTATTAAGGTGAAAGTGGCACTTTCCTCTGTTTTACCATGTCTGGTTCAGAGATTCTCCTGCAGACTTTTCCCTACTGGCTTCAAGAATTCCTCAACTCAGTAACCAAAAAAATAAAAATAAAATTACTCTCCTTTTCAATACCCCTATAACTAGTAAGGTCCGTTTAGGTATGATAGAAATTTATGATATGAAATTAGATTGATTTGATGTAAAAAAATAGTTTGAATATGTAATTTGATTTTTTAATGATATGGGGCAATTGATCGATTCAAAGCTGAATTTAGCTCTGATGGTGTGTCTGCGGGTCCCTTCCTCTCAACGTCTGAAAGAACAATCTAATGACAAGTCGGACTAATTCTAATATAGGGATAGAAAAGAAATTGACAAGGTCCGATCGAGACTTTGTAAATGAGGTGAGGTACTTCTTTTGGTTTGAATAGAGGGTCGCCTTTTTTTTTTATTGAAGTAGTTTTTACTCATAAACATGAAAATCCTAAAAGTTGCAAAAGAATGTGAAGTTTCTCAATTCTTATATAATTTTGCCAAATGAACAAAATATAGTTTATAAAAAAGATATCGATGTATTTCAAAAACAATGATTGATAAATTACATATTTCTATGTGTATTTTATAATTAAATACTTATAATTATAAACTTTTAAATATATATAATTTTATAGAAATGATATCAATAAATAAAGTAGCAACTAGGCATTCTTCCAAACCTCGTAAATAGGAAATGAACACATTATTTAATAGGATATATCAATTATTAGTTATATTTTCTTGCACCTTAAACATGTAAACATAATTATCTTTTTAGTTTAAATATTTTAATATATAATTAGAATCTCTCATTATTATTTTAACTTATATTTCCCTTTAAACTATATTAAATTAATTTAGTTAGATGAGTACTCCTTTGTGTAGAATTTCCATCATATAAAGGGTACATTTTAAAATATCCTTTGAAAAATAGGGACAAAATCGTCATATTTATTTGGCATTAAGTCGTATTACAACCATGTTTGATGTAATTTACCTTTAAAGTGTTAACACAATTACCTTGCGTAAACTCAAATAATTTTTTGTTATTAATATACATGGAGCAACATGAAAATAATAATTGATCCGCTATAACACGTTAAACTATACGAGCATAAGGAAAAGAGAGAAATGGAAACATAATCAAGTCATGTGTGGTGTTGAAAAGGATCACACGTACGTAATGCCCATATTTGAGCCTACATTTGTTCCACAAAAAATTGACATGTACACTTATATATAAGTCTCCCTTTGTTGTCTTAATATATACTCCATCTATCTCATTTTTATCGGTATTATTTAACTTGAAATAGTGTTTAATTTATAAAAATCGAAGAATTTTAAATTTATAGTCTAAAATACTTGACGTGTGACTATAAATCATTTTATTATGGATAAAAAGAGAAGTTTAAAATATGATTTTTATTATATATGGTGACATTCTTTTTTAGACAGACTAAAAAATAAAGAGTGTCACGTAAAATGAGACGGAGAGACTAGGGAGTATGCTATTTGTCTTTGTTTTTTCAAAAAGGTATTAGGTAGTTCTATGTCACTTTCTTGATCTTGCTTTCAATATTACTATAATGCATTGGTAATGGAAATATTTAGGTAGGGTAGTCACTCTATAGTTGATTTTTCATAATCATGGCTAAAGTTTTTCCAATAGAAAGCAACAAGTCATTAAGGGAGGGGGGAAGAGGGGAGGGGGGCAAATTTATAATGCAAAATCGGATCTAGAATTATTAGAATAAAATTTAAATAAAGAAAGAGAAAAAAAGAAAGTAATGAGTGGAAATGAAATTCCAATTTCTTCGAGTAAATAACTCAGAAATCAATCAGATCTGAATTTTGATCAACTTTTGAAAATATGTATATAAAATATCTAATTTTATAAAAAAGACATAAGTTCAGGTGCATTATAAAATGACTAATAAATTCGTCATGTTCTAACACACTAGCCAATCAGTATAGCTAATTACTTGAAAAGTAAGATGGATAACTTATTAAAACAGATAAAATAATATTACTAACGTAATATTTACGCTATCAATATGTATAATTGCTCTAGAACAACTAAGTTATATATCAAATTCATTGGTATTATTTATATTTCTCCTTTTTCTTACTATTTGTAATTGAAATACTAAACACTTATTTTTTTTCTGATTTTATATTAAATCAAACAATTTAATTTTATGTAAAAAATATATATATCTTAAATTCATTGATCTGGGATAAACATTTCATTCTTGTAAGTTGTAATCTTTTACTTTTGTTTTTCAACTTAATCAAACAATATATAGAAATCGTTGATAATACACAACACATTGCTAATTTAACATGAAAAACGATTGATTTTTGTATTAGACTACAAATTAAAAAGAGAGTAATTAACATATAAATATCTTATAATAATGCATAAATTTTCCTATATGAATTGAAAAGAAGTTAGGAATCGAACGAACATAAATCCTTTCACCTATCGTATTCAAAATCTTTTTATTTTATTTTTCAGTAATTAAAAACAATCTTCACTGACACAAGAATCTCCTCACAACTTCACTTAGGAGAAATGTAAATGATTTATAATCAAGTTATCCTTATCATTATCCCTAACTTTATGTGTAATTATTGTATAAAAATAGAAGGCAAACATATATTTTTTCTAATGAAATAAATTTCACCCAACCCCCAAAAAAAAATTAAAAGCAACTTCTACCCTCTCAATCAATCTATCATTTTCCCCCTTAGATTCCAAAGGCAAAGAAGTAAAGACAAAAACATATAAACACAATAGTTGGTAGTTGGTACTTGAAAAATACCTTTTTTCAAGAACTTTCAATTCAAATTAACATATATATGTATGCAATTGTTTGTCTTGTTGATTAGAAATTATCTTTGGCATGTTTTCCCTTTAGGTTGTTTGGTCCATATCAAAAACCCTCTAAGAAAACCTTATAACTATGTATGTAACATTGATGTGTTGAGACATTTTCATGATGTCTTGTCTTTCTCATGAAAGTTGAGTTTTTTTAACCACAAATAGGGCACTCTCTACATCTTGACAAAAAAAATAACTTTATAATAGTAAATGTACAATGACAGCAAAAACATACTCAGTATAATCTCCAAAATGAGATTTGGTAAGAATAGTTATACACCGCATATCCTATTTTTATCTTTGAAGTAAATAATAGTTCCTTGAAAAATGTATGTATAAGCTACATTGACGTCACTTGAAAATAATATTCATGGAAAAGAGATTCAAAGTGTGAGGGTCAAAAAATTTAATTTTTACTAAGAAGTTTGGTATATACTATTCAATTCTTCAATAATTTATTTATACAAGTCAACATGACTAGTGATTTAGAATATTTAAAAAGGTTTGAAAAATTTTTTGTTAAATAAAATTGTATGACTTTCCAAATAGTATCGCCTTCACATGAAATAAAACGCAAAGAATACTAACTAAATATTACTTCATTTAGGACAAGAAGTTAAATATTAAAATCACCAATGTACTATGTTAAAGATCTTTGTCCAACTTAATCAGGAAGACAATAGTTCTATTAGTTTCATAATTTGAGATCTTGTACTTATTAGGTTACAACTTTGGATAAAGATAATGTTTGTTATTATTACATTATATTATTGTCTTCTTTTATCCACAATTGTTGATTAATTATGTATGTATTAATTATGTAAAATTAATTATTCATGTATTCGATATTTTACAAAGTATAAAATAAATAATAGATTTTCTATCAACTTATTCATATTTTATTTACGCGACATTGTAAAATTTTATACATAGCAACTAAAATATTACCAAACATAATGATAGTTACATTCATTTTAATACATGAACATTACACTTACTTACCAACAAATCAAACTAACTGAACACCACAATTATAAAATTAAAAAAGAAAAATCATATTATTTGTCGAAGAGGTACATGTAGAAAGAAAAATATTGTATACTGTATAGTATTACTAGAGAGACTTCTATAATATAATATATATAAGAAGAATAGATCTAGGAGATTAATCTAGTATAACTATAATAATACATACTCCTTCCGTATAAAATTATTATCACATTTTGTTATTATACTCCTTTAATTCCAAAATAATTATCACATTTTGCTTTTAAAAAATAACTTCAACATCCCATGTGTGAGCCGCCCCGCAAAATTGGTGGCCTAAGGCATACGCCTTTAATTTGTATAGCATAGAGCTGACATTGTGTGAGCGTGTAATATACAATATAAGCTAAATAACTTTGTCCCCATCGAGATTTTCTAATTTAAAATCAAATCGAATTAAAGTCAAATTTTTCATCAATTTGAGTTGATTTGATGTATTTACTTTTAGGTGAGAATTTGGACATCAAGTTTATGTTATGCATTACTTGCTCCGCATAATCACAGCCTTCATCTCTATTTTACTGCAACATACTTTATATTTATAAATATTTTTAGTACAATTTTTCCTAATTATTAGATTTTTGGCATGCACAATTTTATTTACATCCATGTATATGGTCCTATAAAATTGTATAGCACAATAATAAAAAGATGTATCCTCTTTAACCTTAAATGGTGCTTCTTTGAGGACTCCATCTAGTCCCAGTTTTTCTGTATTTTTACCAATCAAAAGCATTAGTGTAACCTAGTCAATACTCAGTTTTAAGACCCACTGGGGCTCATATTATAAAATGAACTCTACCTTGAGGAAGAATATTAGAGCAGAGGCGGGGATAGAATCTATGAGTGTTTGGATTGAATCCCTTGGGACTTCATGTTACTCTTTCCAAGTGACATGTCAGGTCCAAGGCATCACAATTGGATTGACTGGGATGACAGTTTCTCCTTCCGAGTCTGTAAAATCAGAATTTCGATCAAATCACACATCAGAGTACACTAGGCCTTCTAATTCTTAGGCATATCCCAAATACGTATATATGAGGAATATACAATTCCTGTCTGTCGCTATCACCCTATTCTCATTTCTGTGAACACACCATCAGAAATCCAACTTACAGGATCAGCACAAGTGATGGAGAGCAGGCAGAGGAAGACTATCCAAAGTCACGGGCCTCTAATATTGTCAAATAGGGAAACATATAAAACACTTTAAAGGTTGTACTTTCATCATGAAATAATTATTCGATGCTCAGGCAAACTGTTGCTACTAAATAATTGGGCTAATGTGTCTCTACAAGAATTATCCTATCCATCAATGTCAAACAGGAAATTGAAATAACTAGTAACACCATTCAGGCAGAAGTTGGCAGGTTAGGTTATCAGAAACACAAATTAAAAGCCCTCCATTCAGAAAACTTAAATATCTGTTTTCCATTCAAAATTTAATTCCATAACATGGTAATAGGTCCCATTATCTAAATGAAAACAGTACACTGTCAAAACCTCCACATGTAAAACACGCCATAACTATCAGATTAACCAAAACCTGAATCCTAATAACTTAAGTGCGTGGAGCAGCAGGGGGTCCTCCAGCAGGGCGTGGAGCTTGTCCTGTCTTTGGGAGATCATCCTGAAGTAACCACAGAAAAGACAACTCCAAGTGAGCAAAAGATTATTATAGAATGGCAAAGTTCATGAAGAAACCTCATTTCTATCTATACAAATAGCAATCAGGTACAGATAGGCGATACTGGAGGGAGTCTGAAAGACTGAAACTGTGCTGATATCCCTCCTTGTACTTGTAGGCTACCGCAGGCAAATAGTATTTCCTGGCTAATGCTATGTTGCTCAAACTTTTCGAATATGCCACCATGTGTGTGCAAATCCTCCAAAAGCAGTGCATTTTAAAGGATACCACACAGGTGCAAAAACATTTTGGAGAGTTTGACCAAAACATACATTTTCTAAATGTAGGTGGAATAACAAAGTGAGCTATGAGATCAACGAAATGTCAAAATGGATACCAGCACGTATAGTCAAGGTTCATTTCATACACAGTTTAATTCCATGCCAAATGCACATATCAAGGAAACTATATCTCAAAGCTAAGAAGATAATATGGAATAGAATACCCTTGGGCGCCTGAAACGCTGTGGAGGCTCACGAACTCTCCTATCAGTACGAGAACGGACTCTAACCACCTTGGAGTGAATTGCACATGAAACACAGTACTGCATCTTCAAATAGAGCTTAGGAAGAGTGTACACTGCATAAAGAGAACACAGTCGTGTTAATTCACAGTAACTATTGTGCAATACATAGGCTTTGAAAATGCTCTAAGAACCTCACATTCAAAAGCACAAGCTTCCTGAACATCACGTACAGCAGCTTGCTCAACAATGTTCCTCACAAGGAACCTCTTGATGGCTTTGTCCTGAAAACCAGATACAACTAATAACATCAGCAAATTTGGTAATATTAGCAGAAATGGTCTTGTATTATTAATACTATAATGATGAATGCAATACAAAGATCAAATGCAACATGAAGGGGTATAAGTAGCCACTACAATAGTCACTTGCAGGATATTCCCATAAAATTGGTTTTAACATTACAGACTGTAGCACATCCGGCATTAAACTGATGATATCATGAATCGTATGTGAAAATTAGCCCAAAAAAATCAAACTTTGTACTATGGGTTATCCCGGTATAGATTTTGGGATTAAATTTATCTCGCATTTGGTTAGAGGCATGAGCAAAAACTTGTATAACTTGTCCCATAAAGAAAGGGATAAGTTATCCATATTATAGTCCTGGTTTTAATCACACAACATGATCTAGGGATATCCTCCATTTGAGAGAGGACCCCTTAACGCTTAATTTGATCCCTAATCTGCATCTTTTAAATCTAACCCACACTTCCCTTCCTGAACAATGAAAACATCATTTGCATGTCTGTCTCTTATTTCATTTCATCTTCAACTAAAAAATACAAATGCCTATTGCACATCCTAATCATCACTTGGAGGAAAATTTTTATTTAAGAAACACTATCAAACAGAGCATACTCAAATCTAGAACACATCGCTTCCATATAGGAAGCAATGACAAAATACCCCACGTGGAGTGTAAGGAGGATGGTTTATGTGCAACCTTAGCCATACCCTCCTCCATAAAAGGACACCAAACCAAAGAAAATTATACCCTTTTAATAAACTCATCATGCAAATGTTGCTTTCTTTCTAATAAGAATCCATGTCTGAACGGATCTATATTCTCAATGGACCAGCACCATATTCTACTCAAAACTAAATCATATAATTTCAAAGATAAAAATATACACTCACATAACAAAACCTGCACATTTAACACAAAACACTAATACATAATTGATTGTCATTTAACATAAACTTAATCTTCAGGATCCAATTCGCTGTATTAACATATAAATATTAAATATATAGAAAATGTCCCTTCTTCAACAAAAAAACACATTATGCATATATCCTTCTCTTTTTAATCAGCATTCACGCATGAACAGATCTATATTCTCAATGGACCAGATGAGCACCACTTATCTTCTACTCAAAACTATAATCATATAATTTCACTGTTAAAATATACACTTGCGTAAAATAATCTGCACATATAAACACATAACACTAATACATGAACTGATTATCCACTAGACCTCTAACATCATCTTATAATCCTGGATCCAATTTGTTGCATTCATGTATGTTTAAAAAAACCAATAGAGAAAGGACCTTAGGGCAGCATTTGCCGCAGTTAGAGCAGCGGATGAACTTGACATGGCCACGTCCATGTTTGTTACGACCTCCGTTCCTTCGCTTGAAAGTCTGCAAAAATCAAAACAAAAAATAGAGAAAAAGTTAAGAGATTATAATCAGTGAATTGCTAAGAGAAAAATGAAAACGGAGAAGAAGGAAAGTGAATAATTATTTTCCTCTCACCATTTTCGCTCTGGATGAGAGCTTCTTCCTGAGCAAACTCTGCGGCTCTCTCTGTATTCGGAAGTTTAGGGTTTTTTTCAGTGAAGAGTGAAGGGATAATGCTAATAAGGAGAGATGTTTACATAGGGCTTTGTTGAAAGCCCAATATAAAATGGCCCATTTGGCTTATCTCCTGCTACGGGTTAAAGTGGCCCATAATAGGAAGAAAAAAAAAAAAAAAAATTTAGGGAAAATTACATGGTTAACAGGTTAAGCAAACATATACTAGTTAATTAGTTATCATAGTTATAGTTTTAGTTAATTACCACTTGCGACCAACATTCAGTGATAATTATGTGGGTTGGGGTTTCGAGTATGAATGATTTGCACTTTTGTATAATTCAGAAATTGTATAGTATAATTCGTGTAACTTTTGTATAATGTAATTTTGTATAATATAATTTGTATAACTGTTTAATGTTCAGATGTTAGTTTTGTATAACTTCGTTATTTTGAGTTTATACAAAAATAGCTCAATTATACAAACGTATCCCCGAATTATACAAACGAAACAGCTTAAACTGCATCTACAACCCGTAAATATGCAAACTATAGCTATAGAACATAATTAAGATTATTATAGTGGTTCTTTGCAAAAAATCTCCTTTTTATATAATGGTTAAAATTTGTAGAAATTTTTAAGGAAGATAGGAGATGGTCCACCATTATGTTACAAAGTGAATAGTGTTTATTGCATAAGTTTCTTATCGTTAGTTATTTTGATATTGGCTTCAAAATTAAAATCAAATGATGATCTCCCATATTGATCCATATACGCTAAGTCAAGATATGAAGGTCAAATGTTTTGCATCAAGTCAATATTTTGAAGGCTTGGAAGGGATTTAAAATGAAAGCTAGAAGTTCGAGAACATGTTAAAGTGGAGTACATGAAAGAAAGAATAAAAAATAAATTATGTGTCATTGCAATTAATCTAGTGTCACTAGTTATCAGCCAGGGAAACAATTATAATCTTTATATCCATTAGAAAAACATCATTTAAATCTTAAGTTAATATTTCATCAAACATAATCCCAATCTATTATACTTACAGAATAAGATCTAATAAAACCTAAAGTAAACCAATCATCACAAGTAACATTTTCTCATAGTATATCACTCGAAATTTGGTCCCAATTTATTTGAATTATTATATTGAGAAAATTATATAAAATAGCAAACTATTAATTCAAATTAAATATTATAACTACAGTTTGATTTAATTGTAACCCGTAGCAAACTATTGTCATTCGCCTCTCTCCCTGAAATTCTTGCTCGCCACTCTCGTTTTCTCGCTGGCAGTCTCTCCCTCGTCTCTCTCACATTTATACAAACACAAATGTATAAAATGTGTTTGTATAAAGTGAGAGAAAACTGTATATATACATATCTTTTTCGTTTGCCTCTCTCCCAAAGAATCTCGCTCGCCACTCTCACTCGCCTCTCACTTTATACAAACACAAATGTATAATTTGCGTTTGTGTTTGTATAAAGCGAGAGAAAATTGTATATACAAATACAAATACATATATATTTGTCCTATACGCTTATAATTATACAATTGATTCTTTTGTATATGTATACCGAAACATATTATACAATTGATTCTTTTGTATATGTATACCGAAACATATTATACAATTGATTCTTTTGTATATGTATACCAAAATATACATATTAATAGCCATAGCAAACATAAAGTTTGCTTTGGAGCGCAATTATACAAACTATAGTTATAACATACAAATATGATTTTTATGTTTGTTAAATCTAAAATTTACTCTATTATATTTGACTACGATCGCTTACACTAATTATAAGTTAGAGCTGTCAATATGGGCTAGGCCCATTGGGCCGGCCTGGCCTAACCCGGGATTTAATAGGGCTGGGCTAAGATTTTGGAGCCCATTTAAGAAAATAGTTTTTTAGCCTGGCCTGAATAAGCCTGCTGATTTGTGGGGCTTGAGAAATATAGGTAGGGCCGGCCCATGGGCCAATAAAAATTAATTAAAATATATAATATAATATTAAATTTAAAATTAAAGAGAGTCCAAACTCAAAATCTATTTAAAGTTTAATTCCCTAAAATCTTTAGGGACTCACTATAGACCGTAGTTTATTTATTCACCATCTGCAGCCGTCTACTCTAGTTCTCTTACTAGTTTGTTTTCTCTTATTTGTGGATTTGATTAACAAGTAGTAACATTAACACCATGTAATATTATTTTATCGATATTTATGATAATATTTTTGAATTATAATTTATAATTTAATTTAATAATTATAAAAAAAATATAATTTTTAAAAATGTGGGCTGGTCCGACAAGCCTGTAGCCCACGTACTTGTGGGTTGGGCTGACCGTTTTCTGGCTCACACAAAAAATGGGCTAGCCCGGCCTGACCCGTAAAATGTTAAAGCCTGTATGAATTAGCCCGGATGGGATAGGCTAGCTCATATTGACAGCTCTAAGTAAGATAATGATTGTTTAATTGTAAGGGACTAGAAAGGAAAAAAAGAAAAGATCATAACCCATAGACATCATTACGGGTTAAGATCCAAGCCCAATAAGTAAAACCCGCTTTAATTCCCCTCATCTGGTACCCCTTTATTTCCCCGTCGGAGAATCATCGGCAGGAACTTCACCACCGTAAATCGCCGTCATCAATCGGAGGTTGGAGCTGAATTAATGGAGCGAGAAGTGTTAGAAGCAGAACTAGTACTTCCAACTCACATGAAATTTAAGAAGATTCAGATGTACGACAAGTATCCTAAAGGACAAGCTAGAGGACGGCACTGGAAGCATCTCAAGCAGATTATACAAGCAGAAAATTACGAAAATTATCCTCCTCATCTACCTACTTGTGAGTTTCAATCTTCCTATTAAGCTTTTTACAACAATTTTTCTGAAGTTATACCTCATTGTTGAATTTGTTGATTTTATTGATTTATATTGCCAGTTTCTTAATTCATCCTGCTGTTATATTGGAGTCTTTTTTGAAAAATATGATGGAAATGGTCCTTGGTTGCATTAAATGTATAACCTTAACTGAAATAGTTCATAATGTATTCATGAGCTCCACTCTCCGCTTCTCAATGACAACGCCCGTCAAGTGAGTTCGGTAGCTAGTTGATTAAGGACTATTATTAGGTGTAGCTTATACTGAATGAATAATCGAGTCAAAACCACGATTAAATGTAATGGGGATGTGTTTCAAGTGTATCTCTGGTGGCTACCATAAACACAAAAGCTCAGAACAACCCAACAACAACAACATAGCTGTGGTAATCCCACAAGTGGGGTATGGGGAGGCTAGTGTATATGCAGACCTTAACCCTGCTTTTGGAGGTAGAGAGTTTATTTTTGATAGACCCCCAACTCAAATAAAAGCATTATTAAGCAGTTTGAAAAAAGAAAACAATGGGAATGAAGCAGTCAAAACAAAATACTAAAGAAAGCATGATAGAGCATATGGAAAAGTACCTACAACAAAATAATACGATAATCAAAGTGCAAATAATATTAAATAGTAACAGAAATGAAATAACAAGAAACTACAAGAGTAATATACGACTACTGTCTACTAGTATGGAAGGATGATTAAGACAACACTCAACTTTCTAACTTACCCTCTATCCCTAATTTGTATCCTCCATAACCTCATATATATGGTCCTGTCCTCGATAAGCTGAAGTTGCATCATGTCCTGTTTAATTACCTCTCTCATTACCTCTCCCAATACTTCTTGAGCCTACAACTACCTATCCTGAAACCATCCATAACCAACCTCTCACACCTCGCACTGGGGTGTCCATGCATCTCCTCTTCACATGCATGAACCATGCTAGTCTTACTTTTCGCATCTTGTCCTCCATATAAATCTTGCTCAACACATGGCTAGGCAAGAGATTAAGATTTACTTGATTGCATTTCCTGCAAGCTCTAATCAGTAAATGCTGTTTTTTTGGGATACTATGAACACAGACCATCACACCCACATTTGGGCAAATGGGGATCTCTACTAGGAGAAGCAGAAAAAAGAAAAAAAGGGAAGGAAAGTTCAACAACATATTATATCTCCATTGATTGTTTCCCGGCTGAGGCTCTAGAATTCTTTTTTCCTTTCCTCTTTCAACTGTTATTCTTGCTTTTTTGGCTTTAAAGCCATGATAGGCTGCACACCTTGTATGTATAAGTGAAATGGAGAGGTAGAATGAGATTTATAGGTGAATGTTGGTGCAGAGATATGAGAGTTCTCTGGTCTGTGAGAAGAAATAAAAATGAATCCCGATGCTGGTGGTGAATGGTGTTGTCTTGCGGCAGTGATGGTGATCGTATGAGATCGCTGGTGTAGGCTGTTTTTTAGGTGAACAGTGGAAAAGTTTGTTTTTTAATGACAACGAGGCTTGGGAGATGGAAAAATATGTTCTGATCCTCTTGATGGGTTTGGTTTTAATGGCCATTTCTGCAGCCTGAATGTTTGTTGAGAAAAGATGGAGTACTCATTAGCTAAGGTTTTTTTTTATGAAGAATGGTTATGAATGTCCGTATATCTCTGTGCAAGGGAAATATTAGTTGGTGACGGTGTATATCGAGGTTATCTATGTTTTAGGAAGAAGAAGGTCCTTTCCAGGTAGTCGTGTAATGCATGTATTCATTTGTATTTGTGCGGTGTGAGCTGCAAGTGAAGATCAGGATGGTTTAACAGATTTTTAACTCATTAGGATAGTTTTTAGGCATGTGGTCTAAAATGACCATTTTTTACATACATCAAGGAAGTTTTTGTTTAGGGTTCTACATTAAGGACCAAACTAGTCCAACCCTATACTTTAAGGACGATTTGATCATTTTCTCATTTTTTTTCAGTGGTGGGTGAAATGGGAGCTGCCTAAACCATGAAACAGGGTTGTGGTAGAGCAATACAAACTTTGTGACTTACTCTTGCTGCCGTCGGCATAAATCTGACCCCCTTTTCGCTCTTCCGGAACCGGTACAGAAATATGTGTTTTTTCTACGGCTCTAGGCCTTCTCTAGGCTAGTCGAGTTCTTTTGCTACTCTCTCAATAGAATTAGTTTCCTTCTTTCCTTGAGGAGGGCCTCCTTCCTCTCTTCCGGACCGCCAATGTGGTTCCTCTTTCTTGCTATCGAAATCTGAAAAAAGATATATATGGAAATAGATTGTGTCAAATAGGATTTGAACCTATACAATTACCAAAGGTTTAGAAAACCTCTATCCTATCCATTAGATAGGTTCACGCTCCGAATACAAAAGAAATGATGATTGTCCTACTCACTACAAACATATACACCACAAGATTGAACTGCACTCATGCCCATTTTCTCTCAATTATTAAGAAATATAATCTAAACTTTCTCCATTGATGATCAATTATGATCGATGGAGAAGGAAATGTGCAGATGAACTCACGCAAACATGTTATGTTTAGCATAACTATAGCATTGCTACATAATTTCAAAAAAAAAAAACTAAAGCATTGCTACATTTTCATTTCCCGTCATCAACCTTTATTGTTTTTAATTTTCTGTGGGCATTATGAGATCAGTGGCATAAGCAGACTTAGATACATAGTACTTTGATCTTGAATCATGTGTCTAGCACTTCAATTTGTTTGCCTGTAATGAAGAATGGAGCCGCGTTCTGGGTTTCGGCAATATAGATGTATTTTTTTATAGTATGAGAATATAAAATGTAGGTATATTTATTCAGATTAGTTCAGTTGCTGAATCTTAATTCTGTTTGTATGCAAATATTTCTCTTTGCCTTAAGAGAAAATTGATGGGTAGCCAAACCTTTGTCGAATGGTTTGCTACTGAGTTTGATTTGCTGACTTGGTTGAAAATTTTGGTTTAACAAACCCAATGAGCATATTGACAAAAAGTAGATGTAGGTAAAACTGCTTTTGATTATAACATCTAATATCCATATTGAAATGCCCAAACAATTTATTGAATTCTTGTTGTGTAACTTGATAAAGATTGAGTTCAATTTTGTACTTTTTAGATCATGACAATCCAATTACTAAACCCATCATTGATACTACTTTTCACAAAAAAAATAAAATGATTGTGTCATTTCCTTGTCTCAATACATTTCAACTTTTGTGAGATCTAGGAGTTGAAGAACTTTCAGTTCAATGCGGAGCGTTGGTTTATTTTCTTTCATAGGACACATTGAACTGCAAATCATGTCATCAGTTTTTATTTCCCATTGCAACCATGTTCCCCTGACCATGTAGTAATAGCTCTTACCCAATTTGCTTGAAGAACTCTTTCAGGCAGACCAGATATTGATATTACTTTTAGGGGTCGTTTGGTAGAGTGTATTAGGAAAAATAATGCATGTAATATGTTTGTGTATTACTAGTACCTTGTTTGGTACTCTTTTTCAACCTATGTATAACTAATGCTTGCATTAGTTATACACTCTATTGTGTATTAAGGTGTGCATTGCTAATACCATGGATTTCTAGGTATTAGCAATGCAATGGTTTTAATGCATGCATTAAAATGTTAAAAGACCCAATGTCCCTCAAAACCTTTTTTTACATCTTTTCCACCATAAAAGTGGAGGGTATCTTTGTAAATATTTTTTTTAATGCAATACATACTATTTTTAATGCATCAAACCAAACAATGCATTAAAATAATCTATGTATAATTAATGCAAGCATAACTAATACATGCATTACTAATACACTCTATTTAGCATTATTCTTATACACTCTACCAAACGACCCCTTAGTGCTCTGGTAATTTTGTGGTTGCTAATGGTTGGGATAGCATTATGTGTTTGCTAAGATCTATTAGTAATTAGGTTGTGTGATCTAGATGCATTTTTCGGCATTGCGCTATTGTTGTCAAGCCTGATGAAAATTGCCTTGAAAATTGCTGCATTTTCCAGCAACATCACAGAACATTTGCTAACAGTCTCCGAACCCCCAGACATTTGACTATTAGCTAGAAGGTGATTGCAGACCATTATGTCCATTATATTTTGAATTGAATTGTAGACGGAGAAATGATATCCTTCTTGTTTATATGCTGCACTGTTATCATCAATCACTGTACAACTTGTTCGTTCAAGTTATGTTTTCAGGACCAACAGAGTATTTGTTTCCCAGTCTAGAGGCATTATTTTGCATATATTCCTTTCTATAATTCGTAGCTTGATGAATATTTTAAGGCTTTGACATTGTTTACTCTTTCTCCGCAGATGTTAACATTGAAACGCCACCTTCTATGCATCCAGGCAAAAAGATATGTGACATAACAGGATTCGAGGTACCTTTTCAACTGAGTGCCTTCTATGATTATATGTTCTAAGTGTCTGCTTGCTTTCTGATTCTTTATTGTGCATTCCCACCAATGTCTCTTATGTTTGACATGCAGGCACCATATTTTGACCCAAGAACTAAACTCCGTTATGCTAATACTGAGGTTTTCAAGACAATAAGGTCGCTCCCTAATGACTATGTTCAGAGGTACTTGGCTCTCAGAAACGCAGCTGTTGTTTTGAGATAGGTGCAGAACGCAGAATAGATAGTTGTAAATTAATGTGGAAAGTAGTGGACGTTTGAAGTTGCCGTTTCTGAATGCTCAGGTGCATAACTGTACTTTGACTTGTACTAAGAGAATAAATCGTAGCCTAGTTTTGTTAGATCTCGTAAAATTGCTATGGCGATTTAGTACTGAATTGGCTCTTTGTTCTCTGGAAATTCATCTGCTTATCTAATCTGTGCTTAGCTAATCATGCATTCCAATGAGTTTTCTGCTCTCATCTCTCCAGGACTGGTAACCTCCGTATTCTCGTTCTTACTGAGCTAGGGAGGTCTGATAATGCTCAGAAAGATTGTTCTTCCTCAATTGGTTTGTTAACCATGGCCATGGAAGTTCCATTCTTTTACCAGTCCTCCTAGCCAACAACTTGCACGCTCAAAAGGACGTGATGGGCCTTCCCTTTTTGTCATTCACCACCTTGTCTTATCTCTGCTCTCCCGAATTATAAACACATAACGGGCTTGATTTGTGGCTACTGCTCTTGAAAGAGAAGAGAGCTCTGTGACTTCCATTTCAGGTTAGCTCTTTTTTGGTGCAAATGAAAAAATCGGGGTATTTTCTCTTCCGCGCTTTCCTCTTACGACGAAAGCCATGAATGACCAGAGGAACTTATTTCTCCCGCAAGCAGCTCTCCCATAATCTCATAGTGATGGGGAAATGAGGGGAGGAGATTACAAGGTGAGAAACAAACCCTCACCAATTCAGTGAAAGTTTACGTAGTCATATCCACAACTCGTTTACATACCATTTTGGACTTTCCATTAGTTGTAGCCCAAAATTGGAGAACAACTTGTTTACATACAGATCATTACAACCTTCAAAAGAACATATAAACAACAACAACATATCCAGTGCAATTCCATTCCACGAGAGGTGATGTATACACAACCTTACCTCTATCTTGTGAACGTAGAAACTAGAGAGGCTAGCTATTTCCGATAGACTTCTGAGGACTAAACTATAAATCTATTTGTCCCAACAATAAACTTCAGATCTGCTATTATCCACTTTGAATCAAATGACTAATATCCATAGGAAAACTATCTGAAGGTCGAAAAGCATTGTATGCTCTCATAATAGCAATTACATTTCCATTCTCTGTAGGATGAAAATTATCCCAAAACATATGTGCTGCCCTAAGGTGGCATGGAGCTTGTCCAGAAACACATTGTCCTTCAGCCGTTGTTGTCGAAACATTGCAGCATGGATAATTCAAGAAACTAAGAGTACCTGCAAAACAAATAAATAGAATTTATAGATTTAAAGAGTAGTTCTCTATACAGTCAAATGTCTCTATAACAGCATTGTTGGTTCCGAGATTTCCTATACACTTATAACATCATTTTAAATGGAGAAAAATAAAACTTTAGATTGATGTACGTACTCATAATTGATGAAATGCTATACATGTTTATATAGGTGAATTTTGCTTGTGGGAAGTTGGTATTCAGATCAGTTACAAGAGACTTGAGTTTCTCATTGAATAGTTGAATTGCCTCATTTGTTGAATCCACACACTTTCTTGTATTGTGTTTTTGTAACTCTTGTGGAATGCAACCTATTTGGGGCAATCCAAATAGGGCTATTTTCCTTGCTCCATCTTCATATAAAGTCTAGCATCAAACCAAATATATAGTCGTATTACAAC
The DNA here is from genome assembly GCA_029582725.1 of Solanum chiquidenum. Classification (NCBI taxonomy): domain Eukaryota; kingdom Viridiplantae; phylum Streptophyta; class Magnoliopsida; order Solanales; family Solanaceae; genus Solanum; species Solanum chiquidenum. The sequence continues at coordinate 22,599 of JAJOOS010026602.1, forward strand.
AACAACAATAACATATGCACTGTATTCTCACAAGTTGGTTTTGAACAGGATAGAATGTATACAAACTTTATCCCTACCTGTAGAGATAGTAAATATATAGCCATATAGGCGATGCTAATTAATCATTCAATATACGGAAAAGGGTCAAAAATACCCTTAAACTATCTGAAATAGATCATATTTACCCTTAAACTATATTTCGGCTCAAAACTATCCTTCCCGTCAAACTATTGGGTCAAAAGTACCCTTCTTATTAACGAAAATTGTTAAATGCCATGTGGATGCCATATTGCACGCCAATAGGGTTCCACTGCCACATAGACTAAACGGAAAAGGGTCAAAAATACCCTTAAACTATCCGAAATAGCTCATATTTACCCTTAAACTATATTTCGGCTCAAAACTACCCTCTCGTCAAACTATTGGGTCAAAAGTACCTTTCTTATTAACATAAGTTGTTAAATGTCATGTGGATGCCACATTGCATGCCAATAGGGTTCCACTGCGACATAGACTAAATCCTAATTACTCTCCCCCCCCCCTCATTTCATTATTTTCCAGAAACTATTTCACCCCTTCTCCCTCATTTCGCGACGAGGGTTTCATAGTTTTCTTCATGGCTGGGTTTCAAAGTAGATATTCGTGGTTGTAGGTTAGTAAATCTTTTTTCTTATTTTAGTATATTTACGATTTCAAAGCATGATAGTTAGGATTTCACAACTTTCCTCTCATTTCCCGACTAGGGTTTCATAGCTTTCTTCGGGGCTGGGTTTCAAAGTGGATATTCATGGTTGTAAACATAATAAAATAAGAAAAAAGATTTACTAACCTACAACCACGAATATCCACTTTGAAACCCAGCAACGAAGAAAACTGTGAAACCCTAGCCGCGAATGTGGTAGAAGGGGTGAAATCGTTTCTAGAAAATAATGAAATGAGGGGGGGAAAGAGTAATTAAGATTTAGGGATTTAGTCTATGTGACAGTGGAACCCTATTGGCGTGCAATGTGGTATCCATGTGCATTTAACAACTTCCGTTAATGAGAAGGGCACTTTTGACCCAATAGTTTGATGGAAAGGGTAGTTTTGAGCCGAAATATAGTTTAAGGGTAAATATGAGCTATTTCGAATAGTTAAAGGGTATTTTTTACCCTTTTCCTTTTAGTCTATGTGGCAGTGGAACCCTGTTGGCGTGCAATGTGGCATCCATGTGGCGTCCACATGACATTTAACAACTTCCGTTAATAAGAAGGGCACTTTTGACCCAATAGTTTGACGGAAAGGGTAGTTTTGAGCCGAAATATAGTTTAAGGGTATTTTTGATCCTTTTCCGTTCAATATATAGGAAATCAAGATTGTGCTATAATTCAAAAGCAAAAGTTCAAAGACATCTAGAAGTAGTCTGTTTAGTATTTGTCTCTAAACTATGCGAAATGAAGTATGTGAAAGGTCCAAATTTACCCTTGAACTAGGTAAAAGTGTCCAAATTGTTCTTGAACTATGTGAAAAGTCTCAAACTTATCTTCCATTTTGAAAAAAATTGATCCTTAATTGTGAGATACATGACATCACCAGCTGCTAAGCTTTCACCTTTAAAATAAGGGCAAACTTGTTTCATTTCGCATAGTTCGGGGCAAGTTTTACCTCCACTAATAACAACGAAGACATATTTGATCCCAACTATTAGCAAAGGACAAAATTGTTCTATTTCGCATAGTTCAGGGGCAAACTTGACCACAACTATTAACAGTAGATAAGTCTATTTCATTTTGCATAGTTTAGGGGTAAATTCATTCCCAACTAGTAACAACAAGGACATACATAACCCCAACTATTAACAAAGGATAAATCTATTCCATTACACATAGTTCTGGAAAAATTGTAATCCTTTACTCTTTTAACTATATAATAATAATCTTAAAACAACAACATACCCTTTTAACACTATAATAATCTTTGAAAACTTTCTAAATTAGTTTGCAAGTTAAGAATAAAAATTGAAGTAGTGAAAGAAGTTAATGTTGGAACCTTTAGTTGTTGAGCATATTGTTGTACCAACAATGTTGCATATTGACTTGGTGTGTACAAACTATTTGTTGAGTAATGTTTGGGCACAAGGTAGTTGTTGATGTAGTCATTGCTGCCTATTCCAACAATGTACAAACATGTGTTCAAATGTGCATTGGTTGCAACTCTATTTCCAACTATATCCACCATACGTAAAATTGTATTGTGATGGTTTTGAAGTTGCAAATCCAAAAATATCCGATTGCCCTGAAAAATAATTTATCGAACTCTATCCGTTAGATTTGTAATATCTGGATATAGAAGGGCTTGTCTACGCTGTTTTTTATCTGACTAAAGTTTGTATAAATATTAAAAGATAAAATGTTGGTTGTATAATCATTTTTATCTGAATTTTAGTCTTATCACATGTAAACGAACATCATTCATTAGATAGTAGGTTAAATGTAATTGATTAACTAGAAAAAAGTTTGATCATATAGGGGACATATTAAAGATTGAAAAGCTATTGAAATCATTAGTTAGATAGTAATCGGAAAAAAATTATGCCATCAAATTTTTATATTGAATTTAATAAATTCATGATATGTGTTTGTATATAACTTACGAGATGACTTCCCGTTTCGTTACGAATTCCTGCCGAACCAGAGGCATAATTTACACCTTGCAAGATCTCCCTACCAATTGCGCTTGCAAAAGGTGAAATGTAGTTATCAAACCCTAGCAGTTCCCCTGTGAATATTTATAAAAAAAAGATTTAGGGTGTGTTTGGTATGAAGGAAAATGTTTTCCATGGAAAATGTTTTCCTAGAAAATGTTTTCCTGGAAAACAAGTTGATTTTTGACTTATTTTCTCATGTTTGGTTGGTGACTAGAAAATATTTTTCGGAAAAGATTTTTAGTGTTTGATTTATGAATGAAAAATGTTTTTGAGAAATATCTTTTATTTATACTAGAGCAGAAAGTAATTTTTGAAATTGAAAATATTTTTTA
>JAJOOS010026603.1:0-15789 GCA_029582725.1 Solanum chiquidenum
AATTAATACTAGATACCGTACACTAATGTATCTAAGTGTTTATTTTATTGGATACATCATATATTGATAATAAATACATCAAATTAATGAATTTATTATTTTAAGAGTAATAAGTTGAAATTAATCAAATTTCATAACCAAGATATACATGTTTTTGTCTTTTATTAATAATATTAATGAATTTATTATTATAAAGAGTAATAAATGAAATTAATTAAACAAAGATACACTCCTTGATTTATATTAAGGAATTTGATTAATATTTCTAGAATTAATTAATTGTAGTCCATGTGAATTAATTAAACATGTATCTCAATTTTTAAAATTGTTGGATACATGTATCTGAGGAGTAATGATACATGCATCTAAAGGAAGAAATATGGCACAAGAAGTAATTTTCGAAACTATCGTGAATTCTAGTAATTAAGACTTAAACTAGTGGGATTTATGTAGTTTTCCCTTTTTTTTTTGTGGATCAGAAAACAATCCGCCCAATCCATAAGCACGTGGGCTACGGGCAGTGCGGGCCAACCCACTTTTTTTAAAAATATATTTTTTATAATTTTTAAATTAATTTATAATTCTAATTGGAGTTGTATATGTCAAGGGTGAAATCCTTGACACCATTTTTGACAAGAAAAGCATTCATTCAATCACGGGTGGACGCGTACATTCCAACAAATACCAGTTGTTAGTTCATTCTTCTGAGGATCAGATTGATCTGTGGCAGCCATCTCACTCAAATGTGGAATGTTTTGTACAAGCCAATAAGAGTACAGCCTCCTGATTGGGATAAAAATTCATCTCATTGACTCATTATCTGGTATGTCATATTCATATGAGAACATTATTTCCGCTCATTCCTTGAATCAAAGTTTCCTTTCTTGCTTTGTAATCCATTTTCTCAGTGAATGTTCCATTCAGACTTGCATACAGAAGATGGAGGAGGACCTCAGCTAGTTGAAGGATCATCAGCAATAAGCCAAGTGTTTGAATAAATTTCAACTCTTAGTGATTTGTGTGAAACTAGTAATGAATTTATGAGCAAGAGCTAATGTCCTTTGTCTGAACTAAGTGAACTTTGTGGAATTATTGGAAATGTGAAACTATTGTTATCCATGTGCTGTCAAATAAATTGCACTTTACAATTTAATCTTGAAAACTAGTCCTCTTGCATGTGTGTTGTACGTGTATGTATGGGGACTTGTTTATCTAGATCAAGATGATATAACACAACAATTAGCCCATGACTAATCACCAATCAGACTAGTGCATTGACTTAAGTGATGTTCTATTCAACAATTAATGACTCAAACCAGTTTAGTCGCCACAGAAAAATATGTTCAGCCATCATCCCAGTAGGAAAAGCTCGGTGATAAAAAATAGTTGTTTGTTCATTTTTTTGAGAATCAGATTGAGTTGTGGAAGCCATCTCGCACAAAAGTTCGTTGTTTGTTATTCAATGTAATTGATTCAGATAACTTGTTACGGTCGCGTAATGTCTCCTACATCTTTGACAGCTTCAAACTTGTTAAGGTGTTGGATTTGGAATCCTTCAACATTAATGGTACTTTTTCTAGTGAAATACAATTTCTAATTCATTTGAAGTAGTACTTCAACATGTCTTTGAGGCGCCGTGCCCCGACGCCGCCCCCTCCCTACCCCGGCCTCGAGGCGACGTGCCCCGAAGACCACCCGCCCTGCTCCTGGCCTCGAGGCCCCCCACCACGCCCCGACCTCGATGCACGGTGCCTCGAGGCCCTCTTGCCCGCCCCCGGCCTCGAGGCACTGTTCCCCGCCCCCGAGCCCCCTCCAGCCTCGAGGCACCGAGCCACCGTGCCCTGAGGCCGCCTCGCCTGCCTACCAGCCTCGAGGTACTGCTCCTCGAGGCCCGCCCCTAGCCTTAAGGCGCCATGCCCCAAGCCCCCCCCCCCCGGGTCTTAAGGCGTCGTGCCCCGAGGCCCACCTCCCGGCCATAAGGCGCCGTGACCCGAGGCCCGCCCCCGGCCTCGAGGCGCCACACCCTGACTCCCCCCTGCCCCCGGCCTCGAGGCGACGTGCCCTGGGCCCCGGCTTTATGGCGTCGTGCCCACACAAATTTTCATGTAGTTAATTAAGTTAATCTAAGTATTCAAAGTTAGAATTAATCAAAACAAAAATAACTAAATACAATCCAATAATCAAATGAGAGATAGAGAGAGAGAGAGAAAATGAGTTTGGGCCTTTCCACTTGGAATTGAGTTTTGTGTTCCAAGTCACCTTATAGAAATTCCTAATCAAAAGGAAGTTTTGACTCTATTAATTAATGGTCTACGAACTAGAAAATTGAGTTAGGAATTCTGTTGACCGAGGGGAAGGAATTAGGCATCCCTCGAATCCCGTGGTTCTATCACAGTCGTTTTATGATTGACATAGTGAGTTTACCATTTTACCTATATTACTTATGAAGTTGATGAATTAAAAATTTAATATTTTCAAAAAGTTCTAGCTTTTTCAAAGTAATTAATTGAAAGTAATTAATAGGTACGTTTTTTGTTCTTTCTTGATTTGTCAAAATGGACAAGTAAAAAAGAAAAATTGAACAAGTAATTAGGGACAAAACGAGTATATCAAATCACGACTCTCGATGAGTCAAATCTTGAAAATCGCATAATAGATATTATTTTTAATTTTCTTGTCTTTGATCTCAAAATAATCATTTTATTTTTACTTAAACTTTGTGCACGTTTTTTAAAAAACTACCATACTCATTTTGCGAATCTTTGTTTTCGACCTCTCTTTGCAACGCAGTTTAAGGGCTAAAACTTTCTTTCGATATTTTTCTTTTATTTAAATCATTGATCTCATATATATAAGCGGGGGTCTGCGTTCACTATAAAGCCTAAGCCCATCCATTCCTTTCAAGCTTGATCCTTCCCTTAGACTCGTTATCTTGTTCGACTGAATTCGTTGGTTCCGCATTGATCGTAATCCGATTTTAGAACCTTCTCTCATCAATTCTCTTCATCAAGTCATCGCCAACAATCAACTTAAACTAGAGAGAAACACAATTATACATTTGACTGAATTTACTGTAAAAAAATTGAACATCAACGAAAGGAAGAACAAAGAGAAAACTCAGCAGAAACAAATTTGATTCAAAATGAAGAAACTCCACGAGCACCCTAAAAAGAAAAAGAACATATAAGAAAATTCGAAAGATGAAAAAGTGAAGGAACGAAAGAGGAGCAACACTAACATTAGTGCTAAAGATCGAAATAATCGCATCACAACAGTATCAATAAGAAAAGCTGCATCAAAAAAGAAACTTCACTGTGAAAATCTCAAAAAATTCAAAAAAATTTACAATTAACATGGAGTGAGATTTTGACCAACAAGTAACAAAATCAAGTGGTTAGTTCGAGAAAAAATTCAAAAGGAGAGCGAAGCTTATTAAAATGATGAATACAACAAATATATTTAAAACACATTGAAAAAGAAAACTATATCACTTAAATTTAGACAAAAGAGAAATGTCCATATAAACATCTCTTGCATGAAGTGTAGAATGATTAAAAAACCCTTTATTACCAAAAAAAGAAGAAGATATATGTAAGAGTAGTAAGTGCGGCAAAAACTTCAAAGAATGAAGCTTTCAATGAAACGTTTGCTAACCAAAATGAAATCTGAAGCTTTTCATCGACTCCCAAAACGGAGGAGACTGAGAAAGCGTACTGAAATTTCAAGCAAAGATTCAATGGGGTGTTTGCCAGAAGAACTGATCGAAGCAATTCTTGGTTAAATACCTCTTACAGTTCAAATGTGTTTCCAAATATTGGTTTAATTTGATTTCCAGTCCTGAATTTGTGAAAACCCATCTTAGTTTTTCTGCTAAGGATTACACCCGCCATTTATCTCTGTTACAATTGGATACATTAGAGACTAATATTAAATCTTGCTCTGTTAGCTCTTTATTTCATAACTCTGTTACTGGTGCACTTGATTTGGATTGTCCCATGAAAAATTCACGTTATGGTGTTCGTATTAAGGGTTCTGTTAATGGTTTGGTCTGTCTTGCCGATGGGTTTGGTGGGTTGGTGCTATGGAATCCATCAATTAGAAAGTTCAAGAAAGTGTTCGGCTTTGTGCCTACACAGATGCGTGAATGCTGGTCCACTTGTGCTTTAGGATATGATGAGGTTCATGACGATTATAAGGTAGTGGGTATTTTTAGTAGCATGATTAAGGCCAATTTCGAGGCCGCGATATATAGTTTAAAGAGTGATTCTTGGAGAACACTTGAAGATTTTAAACCTGGGGTGAGTTACTGTGGTGAGGCTAAATTTGTGAATCATAAGCTTCATTGGATTACATTTCGTAGACGTCGTATGCGCATCACGTCTATTGATTTGGTTGATGAGAAATGGGGAAAGTTGGAGATGCCAAGCTACAACAAAGGACGAGATTTGAAGCTTGGAGTGTTGGGAAATGATCTTTCGGTCCTCTTTAATTATGATGAGAGAACTCACTCTGATGTGTGGGTAATGAAGGAATATGGAGTTAAAGCGTCTTGGACAAAACTGTATATCATCAGGTATTCTGAGAACTATGAGCTTTCTCCGCCCCTTTTCACGTATAATAAAGGTGAAATTCTGCTCGCGTTTAAATCAACTTTAGCGATATACGATCCAAAGAATGACTCTATCACATATCCAAAGGTTCCTAATGTTAAGGTTACTAGTGTTTACAACAGAAATAAGGCGGAACTCTGCATCGAAAGCCTAGTTTGTCCGGATTTACCAAACGAAGATTGAAAGATGTCAGAACTCAGGTGAATGCCTGTTGTAATAGTTAACAGCTTGTAAGTATTCTTTCGCTGCATTTTTCACGTGTTTCAAAATTCTGCTTATTTTGTCAAATATTGATCGTTTTTTAGTGACACTTATTAAGGAGATAGATGAATTACGGAGATCATTCAATAACAGTTAATTAGCTTCTGATATTATAAAATTTGGATGATTTTCATTGCTGCTAATGATAGCTTCCTGTTAGTTTTCTATAGTTAATCAAAAAGATGAATCTTCTTTCACTTTAGTGGTACCGTTGACTTGCGAAAAGTGAGTTGAAGGAGAGAACAGTTTTAGGAAGTGTTTGACTGCTATAATCTTAACTCTCGAATGTATTAGGCTCTTTTTCACTAGTTATTCTCTAAATTTTAATGGCCCAGATTTGCTTAACTAAACAACTGGTGCGACCATAGTTGAGAAGGTAGTAGAGATGGCAATGGAGCAGGGCTGTTGCAGTGTGGGTTTGGTCTAAACCCGCAAAGGCTTCAACCCGCCTGCATAGCAAAAAAACTTTTAAAAATTATTTTATTATTAAAGCTTAAACAAACTAGATTACATTTCAGTTTTTCTGAAAACGGAGAGTTTGACAATTATTTCTTACTTAAGAAGTTTAATTTGTTCTTTTCTCTTTATTTTTTTTCTTTTTTACCTTAGAAGAAAAAGTTGACTCGAAATAACTACACCGTAGACCAGATATGGTAAAAATGTTTCTGATCAGTCTGTTGTATAAAACTTTGCAAAAATGTCTTTCTTAACTCTTTTCCTGTATAGTAGACTAAATTTAGAATGTTGCTCAAAAATTCAAAATAAATACTTCATGTATTCCTACCAACTCCAAAATTTATATGACTTCTACTCAACTGGTTATCCCCCAAGGTGTTAAACACTTTAAGTCATCCAGATTGAAATTAGGAGCTAAGAAGCTTTGCAGAAGATGGAGCAATTCTATCCTAGCAGTAAGACTTAAACATAAAACCCGCAACCCGACCTGCCGTGCATCATTTTAATAAAATTACTTCAACCTGCCCCGCAGCGCACAACTTTAAACCTGTCTGCATAGGCTTAAACCTGCCCTGCCCCACCCCATTGACATCCCTAGAAGCCAGAAATTACCATCATATTAAAGTTGACAAAAACTGTCCTACTTTAGTAAAAAATACTCATTTTTCGAAAGTTTGAATCATTTCGGGTTGAGCATAAGCCTTGGTTGTGCGGACTCTTCACTTTGATGCCGCAGCCGTGTCGAATATACACTACTTTTGGCGAATCCGACACGCACTCATTAACATTTTTGAAGAGTCCAAGCAACTTAGGCATAGGCACAGTTGGAAGTGTTCATTTGCTGTGTCCAAGACACTCTAAAGCTAACTTCTTTCTTTTCACTTTATCTTTTTCCTCTTTACAAATAGGAAGATCATTTTCTTTTTCTTTCTCAACCTATAGGCTAGTGATTTCTTTTCCATTTATTCAACTGCCTATAAAACATTGTTCACTTCTATATGTCGGCAGCAACGTTATCTCTTCCCTCTCAATTTTAAATTCTAATCTTTTTATTTTAAGGGGTCAGGATATCTTATTCTTTACGTGATCTTTCTCTCAAATTAAATCTCAATTTGATGTAAACCAAAAGTACACAACTCGCAAGCAAACTGTAGATTTACATGGAAATTTTTCTTGGTTATGTCTCCATAAGAAATGAACATTTTACCTGGAAAATAGGTTGATGCGGACTTACTTTGAAACCAACCTGTAGGGGCTTAAACTGGTATTTAGCTCTTAAATTTTGCCTCGTCAATAAGAACAACAACTTATACCTGTTGTAAGGCCCACAACCGAATTCATATTCTACACCATACTAGTACCCTTTGTTTCCCATTCAACTACATCTTCTCTGGTAGGCTCAAAGAATTCTTCTGTATCATTTTATCTGTATTGGGTGCCTCTGAAATGATCAATAGGTTAAGTTGCCTATTTTTACAACGGTGATTGAGGCCAAATATTTCATCACATCTGAAACATAACATTGGCTCTCTTTTTCGTGCAAATTTTGAATCATACAACTTTTTGAATTGTCCCTCGGATTTTGCTACTGAAGTTGCCTTGAAGCTAGTCGACTTCGCTGTCATCAGCGATGGTGAATCAGTGTTATGCCTTCTGCTCCAACTCTTGAGTCACATGTGTCAAGTATGTTTGCGACTCGAGGATAATTGGGTCTGAACCCAACTGATTTATTGCTTGAACTTCCTCTACTTGGTTCAAATTTAAAACCCTGAACTTGCTACAAAACAGAATTTTGATGCTCCCCCTTTCAGCCATCTCCATTATCTCCCTCAATGTTTCAGCCCATTCAAAAACATTGAGGCGGTAACCATGGTAACCTGCTAGACAAAGCAAGAGTAAAGAACACCAAGGCGCAAGTGAATATGCCAATGATTATTGGCGTAGACCTTGGCAGAATCAAAGCTTAAACTGTTAAACATGTTTAATGATCATTTTTAGTGACACTTAGCTTGTTGAGGAGATAGATGAATTACCAAGATCTTTGATTAGCAGTTAATTAACTTCTGATATATAAAGTTTGGATGATTTTCCTTGTTGCTCATAGCATTCTTTTATTTCCTTAGTTAATCAAAAGGCGGAATCTTCTTTCACTTTAGTTATGTCGTAGCTCATAAATTTTGTGTTCGTCAGTAAGAACAACTTATACTCACATATTGTTGATGATTGCAGGTTGTTGTAGAATCATAATATGATCAGGGGAACATATATACTTACTAGCTGATGCTTTAGCAACTACGTAGGAGAAGCAAATGCAAGCTTTTTCTTCAATAGCCGGCCAAATGACTACAGGATCATCAGTCTACTCTACCTCAATTCACCATTTCGAACCTTATACAAAAGCTTTTTTCCGTACTAGGAAGTAAGATTCGTTGCAGGTTGTAAAAACTCTATGATGCTACTTAATTTTGTTGAAGGATGCAAGAAACACTCATGCATTGAGCAACAGAAAATTAAACTTGTTACTTGGAACATAATCATACAAGTTTATGCTCTTGTTTTTTGTTTTCGTTTTTAAGATTCTGCTTGCTGTACACAATTAGATGTTTGATAACTTGTTCTACAATATCTATAGTTCATGATGTACGTCTCAAGTAAATTACATGTTATTGTAGTTAAAAGTCAACAAATTTGAACATGTACTCATCTACCGACTAATTTTTTAATCTAATTTTCGGCCTCTATACTTTTCTATTTAAGGTCATCTCCTCAATCACGTCAAATGGTCTACCGACTAACCTTTTACTCCTAATCTTCGATCTCTATACCTTTTTTCTAAGATCATGTCCTCGGTAACATCTACTGACTAACCTTCTACTCTAATCTTCGACTTTGATGTTGCACCTTGTCCTGTTTAATTATTTCTCATTCTTCTTTGATCTACCTCTAAATAGTTACAAAGAAAGTTAAACTCCTTGAAAATAGTTGTATTTTGAAATACTTTACATTTCATTCCCGACTCATGAGGTAAATTTTGCTAACATTTCAGCAATTTCGAAATATGTACATTTACCTAAAATACTACGTTAATTCAGTCTTTATTTAATTTTAGGAGTCAATGAAATTGCTAGTTATTAAACGAAATAAGTTCCAAAATAATTACTTGGATTTTGAAAAAAGAAATGAAGGAAAATCATTAAACGTCAAAAGATACAAAAAGTAACAATATATTTTTATCCTTTTTAGTCTATTTTGAAAAATATTATTTTTATATACGATAATTTTTATTCTAGCATATTTAAGATCATAAATTCAAAAGATATTTGATACATTATGTATTATCTTATACTAAAATTTAAAATTATAAGATTCAAAAAAAAATCTTAATACATTTTATTGAAATAAAGGGTCAAAAATATTCTTTGAATTATGCAAAATTTAATAAAAATATCTTGAATTAATAATATAAAAAAAAGTATTTTGACCTTTAATGATATAAGAATATTTTTATTCAGTTTTACATAGTTCGAATATGCAATCAAGCGCACATTTATTAGATTTGGAGATCCAAATCTGAGAAGCACATGCTCAAGGGAAAGCTTATGGGAATTTCTTCTCCAATTTTCGACATCCCAAAAAGAAATCCAAATGCAGAAAGTTAAAAGATTTCTATTTTTTTTTTTTAAATCATCATATTAAATTGTCTTATATTACTCCCTCCATCTTATTTTATATGTCATCTTTTTCTATAAATAGTTGAACCACAATACTTGTCATTTTATAAAATTTATGCATAAATTACCATATTTTACCTATTATATCCTTGATAGAATAGTTAATTAATCTTATCATTTATTAATAAAGTTGACTTAAGAAAATATTAAATAAGGATAGAAGAGTAAAGTTATATCATTTCTTAATGCGAGTGCAAAGTAAAAAAGTGACATATAGAATGGAACAGAGGGAGTATTAAACTGGAGAACATTGTTGAGCGACTGGAAGCAGTTTCAAAGCCATCAACATCAACTAGAGGAATGATGAAAATTCTTAAACCTGATAATATTGATGAGCAAATCAAAGCTTCAAAGCCTTCAACATCATCTAGCCGAAACACTATGGAGATGGTGAGGTTTAGGGGTGACAAATGATTGGTTTGGATCAAATTTGGATGGATTGAATATGGATTGACCAAAAATGGTTTGGATTACAATCCACCCAAATAGAATTTGAGTAAAATGGTTCTAACCTATTAAAAACCTCTCCATATTTCCTTGACTAAGTGAACTGGGAAACCTTCCCAATAGCTGGAAACAAATGTTATCTCCTTCATGACATCAATTTATCTATTTCTTCTCGATAATACAACATTATTACACACAATTACTCCGTACATCAATCACCACTCCCATTTCTCTTCATCGAAATAATATTTGACAACATACAAACTGAAGAAGTGAAAATCAAATATTAACAACTAAAGAGCCATCACCAACAAATAGTACTCCAAATGATACTAAGAGGATAAAGATCAGTATTCATTCCCTTTTTCATGTCCAACGAAACTAAGAAGTGGAAATCAAGTATTAACATCAAAATACGATAATCGAAGTACAAAAATACAATTATAATTACATAAGCTTAGCTGCAATTGAGATACACAAGTGCAGTCTCATGGCTGCTCTCTACTGCGTTTTTGCTAAAACAAGAGACTAAACAAAAAAGTATAATATTTGATGACCGATCTGCAGCAGCCAACAGTGCATCAGGATGCCGGGATTTCATCTTCCTTTGTTGCACAATCGATCTGCAGCATCGTCTTCACTGCCAGTGGCTGCAGTGAAGCAACAAGATGAGGTTGAGCAAAAAATGAGTATTAAATATGCTATCAAGCTATACTGTAGTATGATAAGCAAAATGGAACCTTGTACTATAATGTGATATTGTTCAAAATAAGAAACAGAGAACAACAAAAGTTATCAACTACACATTCTGGTCATTATATTGCTCAATTTCTCCCATTCATAAGCCAAACATAGTTCAACAGCTCTTCTACTTCCCAGAACAAGAGCAAGTAGGATCCAGCAGTAGAGCAAACCGTGACATTGAAGAAAGTAAAATACACCTATATTATCATTAAAAACTAATCAATCATAGGTAAAGGGCCCTTTAAAGAGCCACAGGAAACTAAATTGCCAAAACAAAAGTCGTTCAGACAGTTAGAGACAGATTCGGAATTTACCTATCAATGCGAGCCAAGTTTAGCAAGATACGGTTGAAATTCCACCACAACTTATTTAATATGGGTAAAATGGGCTGATATCATAAATATGGGCTGAAATTGCCACCCCTAGTGAGGTTTGTCGAAATTTTGCTTGATTATGTAAGGGATCACTTCCCTGTATTTTAGTCTTGTAAATTGCTGGAAAGGATAAATCCTTTTAGTCTTGATTTGAGGCAGATTTATAAGAGCCTCTTGTTAGCATAAACGTCATCAAGATCAGAGACTACCATGAAATCTGGATGTATGCTTGATTTTGTTAATACTCTATGCGAGGAACTGAACGTGCATCCAGGCCATGGTCAAATTTGGTGGCTCGAAAAAGGACTTCAGAACCTTTCTAAAGTTCTACAGGACATAAAATTTACACGCTCTCCACTCAAAAAAATCAGTGTTCTTCAATCTCCGGCCATTGATGCAATAGTTTTTATCTACTCCTTTGATAAGGATATTCTTTTCCTTTTGCACCAGAAGTTTAATCATTTCTATGCAGAAGGCGAGCTGATTGAGCTACCAAACCATGTCGGTGATGCCACCAGAATTGTTCCTCTGAAAGATCTGATTGACTATGCTCGGGGAGAGCTGATATTTTTGGAGCAGTGTGTTGGGATTTATGTAGTTTTGATGACTGACAAAGAAAGATATCAACAAGCCTCCGTTATCCAATGGCCAGCATTACTCATGGCGGAAAGCAATGATGGAAACTTTTATTCAGGCTGAGGATTATGAACTTTGGAATATAGTTATAGATGGACCAGAATACCCAACTAAGAAGGATGCTGAAAATAATGACGTACAAAAGGAAAAGAGTGATGGAGGTTGACTTCAAGATTCTTGAAAAGAATGCCAAAGCTAAGTTTATTTTTATTTGTGGCCTTGGACCAGATGAGTATCACCGAGTATCTAGTTGCCTAACTGCGAAACAAATTTGAGATACTCTCATGAATGCACACGAAGAAATAGGATCAGGAAAGGTAAATGAGATTGCTCTCATGGCTTTTGGAGATTCAGACATGGAAGAAGAAGAAGCAAAACCTGAGGTAAGTATCCTTGACTTGAAAGAAAAATTGCACTTTTTTTCAAAAAGATAATTAATTGGCATAACTAGTGGTTTGATTAATGATTTTGAAGAATTAACATGTGAAAGAGATCAGTTGTTCAAAGATTTTGCAGAACAAAAGTTTGAGTGCTTGGAACTCAACAGCTGCAAAACCACTGTTGAATAAGAAAACAACTCTCTTAAGAAGCAGGTTGATAAACTTGGTTCATTAAAGTTGAATCTAAAATCTGAGATTTTAAAGTTGTCCATCAGTGAAAAAGGAAAAGCGAGTCATGAGTGATTCTGAAAATAAACTAGAAGGTGAACTAAAAGAGTGCGAAATTGATTATTTTGGTGAAAAAGAAAGGGTGAGCAACTTGAACCTAGAAATTTTCAAATGGATCTTGAAAAGTCTAATAGATGGACGAATTTCTCCAGAATTGTTAACAAATTGAGTGATAGGGTGCACAATGAGAAGGCTGGTATATGATTCCATAAAGAAAATATTATCTCTGAAGATTTGTACTATATTTGTGGTAAAATTGGTCATCCAACTACTGAGTGTCCAATTGCTAATGATTTTAGAAAAAGAAATACTAGATTGGCAAATGGAAACAAATTTATACATGTTGGAACAGAAACAGGTCCACTAACAATGTTGCCTAGATGGGCAAGAAGAAATCTGATTCACCCTTTTAATCATAAGAAAGGACCCAAGCTTGTCTGGGTTCCTAAAACTAACCCTTAAGCTATTTTGCAGGTGAAGCTGAAAGGAAGCAAGTAATTTAATTCATAGATATTGTTTGCTTAAGTGATATGAATGAAGACAAACAAAAGTTCTTTTCACTCACTTCACAAAAAGGGGGAATGTGTCATTAAAAAAAAGGATGTAATGCATAATGCATGTGTAAGGGGGAAGCAAGTAAAAAAATAAGGATGAAAGTGAAACTGATGAGCGTGCATTGGAACACGTTGTACCACATATTTCATTTGTTGAACAGACTAAGGGCATATTGATAAGGGGAACAATAAATCTTGAAACTGATTTATCCACAAAAGTATGTGGTTGTTGGATCACGTTGTTCTTAGTAAAACAACAATTGATGGATTCAGACACTAAGTAGGAAGCATTATGAAAAGAATAAGTTAGATTTGGGGATGATTAAGATTTCATGAACTCCCCTCAATGATTGGCTAGAATAATTGTTCTCCTTAATTTTGTGAGCTAAAATGTTATTCAATTCAATCTTACACATTTAGTTGTGTGTCCCAATTCCAGATCTTTGACTTGTTTTAACCTAATTTTGTATTAGATTGTGCAGAGAAACGATGCAAACTAGCAACAATTATCACAAAATTGCTCTTATCAGGTATGTTCTATATTGATAAAGGTTAATATTGTCTAAAGTGAAACTGTTGAGCACTCATGTTCCATGCATTAATTGTTCTAATACAAAATAAAATAATAGTCAAAACTCAAGAGTCTCATTCTTTCAAATTGTTCTCTCTCACTTTTTCTTGGATTTTTTTTTTGGCAAGTTTAAATCATATATTCACAAAAGTACATCTATTGATATTTGTGATGATGTCCTCTTCAAATTGCTCTTAACTTAGTGCTTATATAATTTTCATTTGAGAAGGGAAATCTAGTTCCTCATTTTCAGTTCATGAGGAAGAACCAACTCCTGAAACACATATTTTTTCTATTCCACCTTGAACTCTCATCTAGAAATCAGAAGTATCAACAAGATGCCATTATTAAAGAAGATCTTAGAGCTAGCATGAAATAAAAATGATAACATGATTCTCATTGTGATTTTTGAGGAATACTGAATTACAATCCATGCATGAACTTTCCAAACGAAAAAAAAGAGGTTATTGAATAGATGAATCGTGCTGATCTACATGCTCCAATGAGGAAAATTGATACTCCAATGACAAGGTTGAAGTAATATTTCTGATAAGATTGCTGAACTGGAGGCAGGTCATATTGCTTATATTAAAAAAAAATCAGATATGTTTAAGCTCTACAGACTGTTCTTGATTAAAAAAAAAGGGCTGAAAATGCTAAAATTATTCGTTGGTTGACATAATTATTTCCACTTGTTCCATTCTTCTCTTCACTTTTCTATGTTAGTGACTTTGGCCTTATGCTACTCTATCCAGTGTCTGTTTTTTATTAGTGCTCAATAGTTCTTGCTTCATTCAGTATGACTTCAATCTTATATGGAACATTATCTGGTAGTTTAATGGAATGGTTATCTATTGCTTTAATGAATCGTGCTCTTGCTCTCTATAATACATTATTATGTTGCATGAATTGTTGCTATCTGATTGTCTTGGTGATAGCCCAGTGGCCATGAATAGTTTACTAATCAATCTAACTCATATATTATAGGATTGACATAGCTTTTCAATGATGCCAAAAGGGTGAAGATAAGAGTTGTGCAGTGTTTATAACCCATTGACTAACTCATTTCATGTTAGTATTTCATGCTTCAATATCTACAGATGAAATGGTTTGGATGCACAAAAAAAAGAGGTTTGTCATCATCAAAAAGGGGGGATTTAATTTGTTGGGATTTATGTAGTTTTGATGATTGACAAGGAAAGATGAAGGTCAGTCAACATGGTCCAGAGGTACATTGTCACGAGTAGTTGAATTGGGAAAAGCTTTTAAGATGAATAAAGATAAGGGTGCAAAAATAAAGGAATGGATAATGCTAATTTCGTGAGAAAGCCCAAGGAATTAAACATCTGATGAATTGAAGAAAAAGAATTAATGAGTTCGATTTGAAGAAGGAGTCTAAAAAGGCAAGGAGTTTTAATTGAAGAAGGAGTCTCACTTAAAGTAGAACTCTTTAAGTTACTGCTGAATTGAAGTGTTGGAGTTCAACTACAATAAAAAAAGAATCAATGAATGTAATTTGAAGAGGAAGTCTAAAGAAGCAAAAAGTTTGAATTGAAGGAGTCCTACTTGAAGTAGAACTCTAAGTCAAGAAAGTTCAAGTCAATGAGGCGTTTGAAGTGAACAATAACTCTATGAAGAATTGTGCTTAAATAGAAGTGAAGTCGTCCAGAATACTTGTGCATTTACAGAGCAAAAAGAGCAATTGAGAAATTGACTTCGCAAGTGCTACTAGCGAACTGAAGGAACACATCGAAGAACCTGACCCTTTTACAGAGTTTATGTGTTAGGAGTTTTTCTTTGTGAATGAGTCTTGATGTAATCTTAGTTCAGTGAGTTATAAACCGAATTATGAGTGTTGTCTTCAGGTTGTGATAACTCGAAGAGTTGGGAACACATACCTTGGGAGGTTTGTGTTGAAGATTAGGAATTAGAGTTAGTTCCTAGGATTACAAGAGTTGTAATCTAAATCCATAGCTTGAAGTTAAGGAATTAGAGTTAGTTCCGTAGGTTGCAAAGTTTGTAATCTATTTCTATGGAGGCTCAGTGATTTAGTGAAGTTGGAGTTAAATCATGTAGGGGTACAAGTCGTGGTTTTTTACACCTTTTGAGCCAGGTGTTTTCCGCATAAAAATATTGTGTTTTTACTTATTGTTCTTACTGTTTTGTTGGAACACGTTAGGTAACCTGTTTCACACTTAGGCAAAAAGTTAAAATCAGCAAATTACTAGGTCGTGCAGACTAACACAGTGCAAACAACAAACTAAGGTAACTTCCTTTTTTACCCTTATTCAATCTGTGACTACCCAAGCACAGTCAGACATTAGGTCTCTTTGTTATCATGGGAAACCTCGAGACTTGGCCACGAAAATTAATCCCTTGCATTTTCAATTAGACCACCATTTGTGCATCATCAACATTGGACCATTCTACCTCGAGTCACCACGCCCACACACCGGGGTCGCCTCGAGGCATCACACACCCCCATGACCTCGAGGCGTCATGCCACGAGCCCTCCGACCTCGAGACGTCGTGCCCCGAGGCCCCCCTTCCCTCCCCCCGAACCTCGCACGGTTCCCCGAGTCACCCCACCCCCAAGACCTCGAGGCTCCGTACCCCGAGGCCCCCTACCCCCCAAGACCTCGAGGCTCCGTGCCCCAAGGCCCCCTACCCCCCAAGACCTCGAGGCTCCGTGTCCCAAGCCTCTCCTGACCTCGAGGCTCTATGCCCCGAGGTCACC
>JAJOOS010026604.1:0-14949 GCA_029582725.1 Solanum chiquidenum
AAACATATGAAAACTATGACGGATTAAAAATAAAGATAATATTTTCTAATCTAGGAAGGAGATATAAGAAAATAGGTGACAACCTAAGTTTAATGTTAGAAAAAGAAACAGTAAAATTAGAAGATAGCTTAACTGCTATGGTAAGAATAACAAAAGAAAATGAAGAAATAGAAAGACAAAAAGATATTGAAAAAATAAAACAACAAGCAAAAAAGGAAGTACAACAATTAGAAGAAATAAAAAATACTAAAATAATAGAACTAGAAAAAGAGCGGCAATATTAAAAGAAATGTATGAAATTAAACAGAAAGAAAAAGAACAAAAAACCGAAATTAGCAAATGAGATAAATAAATTTAAAGAAAAATTGCAATTAGAAGAAGAACTTGAAGAAAAAGAAGAAAATAACCAAGATAATTTACCTGAAATAAGAATTGATGAAATAAACGACGATGATCTAGATGAACAACATTCAGAAACAAGCAAAACATTTACGGACCTTTTAGCAAACATAGATAATACAAAGAATTTTGAAGTATATACATGAAACGTAGACACGGATGAAAACCTAGTACATCAGGAATAAAAAACCCAATTTTTTAAAAATATTATAATACAAACTATGAACAATATGATAAAGAAAAAACTATATGGGATAAAAGATTAAATAAAAAATGGACACCTAAACCAATAACTGAACAACATAATTTTTTAGATTTAGATTGTGCAACTGATATAAATAAAACAATCCAATTATGGATAGGATATATATCAAAACAATTAATAGATAACAAAATAGTAATAACAGAAACACCTGGATATATAGAAAGAACACTTATAGGAATAGTAAAATTATGGCTACAAAATTTATCGGACGATAGTTTAAAAAATATAAGAAGTAATAAAAAATTTGACGGTGAATTGGCCACTACAATTATGAAAATATTATATAAATACGAAATAGCTATAAGAAATGAATTTAGTAGTATGACAACAGAAGTAGAAGAACAAAAATAAAATAAAATCATAAACCGGAATCTAATGACAAAATTAACAATATGTGTTATATAGATGAATATACGTGTGCATTTAGAGAATATTATTATAAAGAAACATATAATACGGAAGAAAGTAAAGAAATAAGAAAACTATATTTTACGAAATTACCCGAACCTTTTAATTCAAAAATAATAAAAAGTTGGAATGAAGCAGGATTAACAGATACTTTAGGAGTTAGAATAAAATTCTTACAACGATGGTTTATAGAACTATGTGAAAAACATAAAGAAGAGATAAAAACTGAAAAACAATTAACCAAGAAAAGAGTGTGTTTTCACACAATCAATGCATGAATCGATCTAGGATCATGATTTAATTAACAATCATGTTTAGCATCAATTTCATCAACTTATCTAATAATCAAGTTATTGATATAAAATATTAATATTATGATCATGATCTTCCGTCCTCTAATCACCTACCCAGTTGACATCTAACTACATCGTTGAGCGGGGATAGATTGAATCCACTATTGAGCATCAAGCTATTTTGTTGCACCGTAACCAAGAAAGGTACTTAGGTGTATCTCTATCCTAGACATAAATCGATATAATTGATATGGAAGAAAAGATTATGATCCTTATATTCCATGTTATATCCCTCTATTCCTTTCACGAGTTCAAGAGAGCACAATAAATTTGGTCTAATAGCGATGAAACATTGTAATAGTAAGCACAAAAATATAAGAATAATTAACATGATAAACAAATATGCTGAATCAAGAATCACTAAACAATTATTTTATAAGTTAACATAATCCTAGAACGAGAAGTTTCACTCCACATAGACATGGATCAATTAAAAAAAATATTCAAAGAAAAGGAGAACAAATGTTTCAAAGAAAAAGGTTTAAATTAATTAATAAAGTAGAAGGAAAGATGAAACACAAGTTCTATGGCCTTCACGACAGCTCCCAACTATTTCTAGGTCAAAAGTTATTGTCTATGTTGTATCTTCCTCCCTTCAAAATTTATTATGATGGACCTTTTATAGAGGTAGAAAAGCTTAAATAAACAATTGAGTCCAAAATAAATTTAGAAACCCAAAATATCAAGGAATTGGGTTTCGCGTGAAAATGTCGTCGTCTTTAAATAAATTTTCTATGGCCTTTGATGACTGCCACGTTGGAGTGAGATAATGAACAATCAATTTGCTTTCTTAATTTCTGGTAGTATTCGACTATATATAAATATTAATATAATATTCAATTTAATCTATTAAGTTGTATGCTTAATTTTCTTCTATAATCTTTCATATTTAATTTTTTTAGCTCCATATTTCTTCATTTTCTTGTCATTTTAATTCTATAAATAAAATACACTATTATGCACAATCCATAAAATTCATGTTAAAAAGGAAAAATAAAAATACTAAATATGAAGTAAATGATAATTAAAATTATGTATTTTTAGTAACACATCATGTAAAAATGAGAAAGTAGATACAAAGGTGATAATTCTATTGGTGTTTATATGTAGTTGAATTTATATTGTGAGGTAATTGCTTTGATTGTTGAGTTTTGTAACTCTTGTGTTGATTTATGAGTTGTGTATTCTAAATTGTAATTGTGTGACATGTGTTGTGGTTCTAGTTAGGAGTTATGTTGTGATGTCTACTTGGTGGTTTGCATATCCTAGTGGCCGATATTGGAGGGATGTAGAATTATTGATATCGTAAGAGAATATTGGTTGGGTACATGGTGGTATTGTACGTGTTCTATTTGTTAGTTGGGTTATCTTGTTTTTGCTATTAATTGGGTAATATTATTGTTTTAAATTAAATAATCTAGTTGGTTATGCCAATTATCGAAGGTTAAAGAGGATATTATGTATTGTATAGAATTCTATGTTGAATTTGTTTTTTCTATGTTATGTTGTGTGATCTAATCTTTGTCGATCAATATTGCTTACCAGTACGTGTTATATACTAATACTAATATTGATAAAACCTTCTTTGGCTGCATATTGATTTGAAGTCTCTTATATGGAATGACTAGTGCTCATTTACAACTTTTGCACCTCCCTTTCCATACGAAGTTGTTCCCTTTCCATACGAAGTTGTCTCTTTTTTTGTCTTACTCTATTAAGAAGTGTTTATACATTTCTAGACTAGGTCTTGGAAGTTGTTTTGTTTCATTCAATTTATTTACTCATAAAATTATCTATTATTCATTAAAGGGAAAGGTTAAAAAGTGACCTTAACGTATTTCAAATGGTTCAAAAATATCATACTTGCACCTCTTTGCTTAAAAATGTCCTTAATATTTTCTTAAGGTTAAAAAATGTTTAATAGTTAACAGAAATATGACATGAAAATTGACTAAACAAGTGGCTATTTCAAATTTGTCCACGTCATTTTTACCCATGAAAAAGATCCCACCCCACCTAGCACCCAAACCCAATATTGGTCCCCTGAAGGAATCTTTTTTTTTACAAGAATGCTCTCAATGTGAAGAGAAATTAAGTTCAGATTTCAATTTCTAACTATTTAGGTAATTATATTCCTAATATCAATTGCTTCCAATGACCACATACTCGCTCGTACTTTTCCATCGCACTGATAAATTGGGGTCTAGGTTATTTGAAAAGGGATCAGAATACATAGTTGTACTTGGTGACCAACTGATGTTGGATTCGGAGTTCGTTTTCGAGTTTGAGTCGTCAGAAATTTTACGAAGAGACAAGGGTAGCAAGACCTTCTTGTTCTTCTACCAAATGAAATGCACTACTTTATATCGTAGTTGTAAAGTTATTTTTGTGTTCAAATACACACAAAATCTTCTATGTATTGTTTTTAATTGTTTAAATGATTTTTTTTATCCTTATAGAGGAAATCTAATAAATACTCTTTAACTATAAGAGTCGGTCTAAAGTGGTCTCTTAACTATACTTTTGTCGGATTTAGTCCTTGTCGTTACCCAAAATGGATGTGATGGAACTTTTCTGTTCCCATCAAGACAAGTCAGCCTCAACCCAATCAAACAAAAGAAAAGCGGAAAGATAAAACAAGAACAAGATAAAATCAGAAAACTTATTCATTCAACTAACCACCCAAACCTGGTTGTCACATGTACAAACAACTAATACATAAATTTCAGAATTAAGATATAAGTATAAGTCTCTAGTCTTTGTTTCTCTAATAGAACAAAGAATAAAAAGAAGAACTAGAGGGTTTGTTCACCTACCTCTCAACAATTCTTTGGCAAGCCTCGGGAATGGGAAAGGAAGAGAAATCACATGGTATTGGGCTTGGAACCTACAGAAATGTAGAAGCAAGGAGTGAATATCAACAACATGGTACAGAGCAAGAAACCTACTAAAGAAGGCAACCAACTAGAAATCAAATACTCTTGTCATCCCTAACCAAACCTCCTAAAATTACAACCTACACTAAAATCAGCCCAACCTAACAGTTCTACAATACACAACTCACAAGGATCAATAATCACAGTCCAATAGTCACAATTAAAAAACCATCATATAACAAGTAAGTCAATCTCAGAGTCAAGTAGATCAATTACAAGTAACAAGTAGGTCAAACATAAGCATACAAATGCATCAAATCCCAATGATCAACCTCTTGGCGGAACCATTTTTGTTTGGCACAATATCACTAGTCGTAATGATTTTTCATCGGCTTTATATCATATCTCTAGACGAAACCATTTTCGATTGGGTTTATATAACTAGCCGGGACTATTTTGCATCGGCTTCATTTCACTAGCGGGAACTATTTCTCATCGGCTTTATATGACCAGCTGGAACCATTTCCCATCGACTTTTATCAATAGCTGGAACCATTTCTCATATGATTTATATCACATGTCTCACCATAATGTACAACAATCAATGCACATAAGCAAGTTCACTCCATAAGGAGGAGAAAACAGTACAAACAATTCAAGTCCATATTTATGATATCAAAGCATTTCATCAATCTGTCGAATAGGGGCCACAATAAGGCAATTCATAAAACAATATGATCAACACGTAGCCTTCTCTTTAATCCCCTTTTTATTCATCAATGTTAATCAAGTGGAACAATAAACCCTTCACCTCATTCACATTACTCCCAACACACACAAAATTAAGGGAAATACACAATTATATTAGATTACAAGAATTAGGAGACCATTTGCCTTAATTTAATGAACTAGTCAATCCAATACTTGATTCTTCCCCTTCCAAAAAATTTCCAAAGACACACATTCTATATCAATCAAGTATACATAATAAATTTCTGGAAACAACAATACCCACATCATATACTTTGAAAAGTACATCAATTAACTCAAAAGATTTTGAAAATGAAGTTTGAATCCGAAAATCCATACTTGAAAATGTTATTAAAGGCATTTGGAATGCATTGGTGAAAACTATTTCGAAAAAGGACTTAAAATAAGTTTAGGGCTTGAGTTCTTGAAAAACCTTGACATTTGCCAATCAAAATCACATGTTTTGATATTAAAATCCACAAATAATCAAAGGAAAACAAAGATTTAGGGTCATAAAAGCTTACTAAAAAGATTTAGCATAATAAATCTTTTCAAAATCACCTCCAAGGGTTTTTCCAAGCTCAAAAAAGGAAATGGGGTTTAAACCCCAAAATTTCAGACAAAAACCTTCTCTCTGATGTCGCAAAAGAGGCTACTGGTTCGCAAAAGCAAACCCCTAAAATTATCCTACCTTCGCTTTTGCGAAGGTCATGATTGTGAATAGGCCCTTTACGAGTAGGAAGGTCAGGCCACCTCGACCTTCACAAAAAATACGCGAAAGTGATGTTCACAAAAGCGATCAACCTCTCACAACTGCGAGACACACTAGGTACAATAAAACCAGTCAACAAAAAACTCAATGAAAGGACCATTGGTATTCGTTCGGAACTAGTACACACAAATGATATATGTAAATCAACTATACATAACAGTCTTGCCATAATGGAACTGTCAAATAATAATCTGTGGTCTCATTTACCCGACATCCGTGAAAGTCACAAGAAACTAACAGAACGCCTAAAAAGGAAAAACAAAGCTCAGGACCTCCAAAAAATCAACCAAGACCTCACATAGGCTGAAAATCATTCCCCACATCCAATGGGACACTCAGAATTTCTATTCGAGAATCCAAACCCTGAATGTTGACCAAAGTCTAAATTTATACAATTTCTCAACTTAGGACCTTAAATACTCAAAAAGACTCTGAATCTAAAACCAGAAACTCTCATACACCAAATTCCACACTATGGGATTAAAGAAATTGACGGAGTTCCATTCCGACAATTGACACTCAAAAAGACACCGAAAACCCACTTTTTAATAATTTAGCCTTTCAAACAAAAAACATACAAAATTCTCAACTTTAAACTCAAAGTTTGTAACAAACTTTCAAAACTAAATATGAAACAACTCGGGGTCAATATCGGGAGGGTTAAAATTGTAATTCACAAAACATTCCATAAATGTCAAATCGGGCATTATGTTATCCACCACTAATAACCATATTTATCCTCAAACATAAAGTAAAAGAAAGTACCTGAAGGCTCGAAAAGCTTAGAATATCTGGAATGCATATCGAACTAAGCCTCCCAAGTTACCTCCCCAACTGAATGGTGTTTCCACTGCACTTTCACTAAAGGAATATCTTTGGTCCTAAGCTTTCGGACCTGCCTATCTGATGAGTGGTAGATTTGCACTCATTTGAGGTTTATTTAGCTCAATGTTTAGTGTCTTCAATGCCTAAATTGGTTATTTTCTAATAGAATACTGATGATTTTAGTTATGAAGGCAATTAGATCTTACTAATGTTTGATTGAAGTGCCAAAAATCCAAAAAGAGGTGCAAAGTGAACATTATTGATCGCCTAGCATAAAGGGAGAATCACCTACTGTGTATGAACTCACCCAATCTGAAAATTCAAGGTACATGTTGCTACCAAGGAAGGTCAGCAAACTCCAGTAGAAAAGGTGATACGCCTAGTGAAAAAGGTCAGACTTGACATTCATTGCCTAATTTTAAAGTGTGCAAGGAAAAACTTTAATGCTCGAACGACGGACTAAGGTGGTATTCAGTGAGTCACTAGATGTGAAAGGCTTACTCAATCGAATTCACCAATTGAGGTTCAAACACCTGAAGCCTAGAGCTTTACAAGGTGAGCTAGGAGCAAAGGGCGATCTGTCGAGCAAGTTCAGCGAGCCCGACTAATGTCACCGAATCAGTCATTGATTAGATTTTTCGGACAAATTTTGGGAAAATATTAATATCCCAGAGAATAGAATTGTTGGGGAGTTCGAAAATAGATTGAGAAAATGATAGAGTCTGAATTTTTAGCGAGCAGTAGAGAGAATACTTTACCTTTGAATTTTTTTTCTAGCTTTTGGGGTTTTGCAACTTTGTACCTAAACTTGATAATTTGAAGTTGAATTCAAAGTGTGTGTGCTCTTTATTGCTTGATTTCATGTTACCCATGGTTGATTTCATGAAAGGTAAAAATTCCTTACTTTTTGTGATGGTTGGCTAAAACCCCATGATCTAGGGGTTCTCTAATAGGGTTAGGTGTTGATTTAATGAAATAGGTATTGTGCTTTGCTCTATTTTAGTGTTGTTCATACATGAATTTGGTCTAATTACCATGGGGTTTACTAATGGGATAAGGTTGCAAACTTAAATATTAATTATGATCTTCAGTTAATGCTTGAAAGAGATTAATTGGAGTGAGTAATTTGTTCAAGACTATCAATTTATGTTTGATGACTGTAGCTTGCCGAAAAGAGAGATTATGGGCTGGAATCTAGTTGCCATATTCTTGAAAGAGAGGATAGAGTAACATATCTTGTTGATTTTGACTGGCATATAGATGAGACCGAAAGGAGATTTTATGCATATATGCTTTGAGATCGAAAGATGAGGTCGGAATCTAGTTGCCTATCAATGAATGTTCATCACTATAGAGCAAGACAATTACCCCTATGTGAGTTTGAATACCAATCCCCGCACCCCTAGATTAATTATTAACTATTGATTTCATTTAATATCTAGCTTAATTTTGATAATTCATAACCAAAGATTTCTAGTAAGTTGTTGGTTCCATCCACCCAATTTTTATTACTTTTACAAATGAGCTGATTTTAAATACATATTTCTTGATGTGGAATCCTCTACGACACACCATTACCTGTGGGATTCGACCTTTGCTCTTTGTTGGGTTTCTTACTGACAATGATCACTTATCTTTTAATTGGTTTCGGAGGGTGCTTTTAGGATTCTCAAAAATGGTGCCATTGTCGGAGAATGGTAGTTGAGAATTCTAATGTAGAAGTTAGATTTTAATTTTGTTTTAAGTACAGTAGATTTGTTTTTTGGTTGTGTTGTTTGTTAATTTGCATGTTGAAAAGATGAGTGACAATGGAAGTGACAATGATAGTCACTATGGTCAGCATGAAAATGTGGGTGATTTGAATGAGATGCACATTAATGTTGTTCCTCCTACAACTAGGAGGGTTTTGTTCCACATCACAACGATTAGGATACCATTTCTCTAGATAAAAGGAATATTTGGGGCTTTGGCTAATGAAAATCCCCATGAAAATCTTAGGAATATCACGGATATATGTGGACCCTTTGTGTTCAAAAATATCTCCCACGAATCCGTAAGGTTGAGGTTATTCTTGTTCTCTTTAATAGGAGAGGCTACAAGGTGGTTGCAGAGTTGCCAAATGATTTAATTACATCATGGGATGAGCTTACTGTTTCATTCTTTGAGAGGTTCTTTCCACCCTCAAAGATTCTTAACCTATGTTACCAAATTTAGAATTTTGAGAGCATTGGGGTCATCCATTGCATGAAGCAAGGCTGAGGTACAAAAGCCCACTCTTAAAATGTCCAACATATGGTGTCCAAGAAAATTTACTCCTACAATACTTCTACTTCAACCTTGACATAGAAAGTAAGAGTGTGGCTGATCACTTAGTCAATGATGGTTTGATGAGATAGCCATATGAGGTGGCTACTTTGTTGCTTTATGATATGATTAAGGTTAACCGAGCATGGGACACTAGAGAGGACTGTGTGCCTGATATACCATGAGTTTACGATATTTTTGATGCATTTCACTTACAGTTTGTGTTTGTCTTGGGGTAGTTTGTTATTAGAAATAATGTTTTATGTGTAATTCTTGCAGGAAATAGGCTTGGATGCGGTTGATGAAGATGCGAGCTGAAAATTGTAGAAGTAGCCAACGATGGAGCCAATCACGGACTGTAGGTCTAGTGACGGGCCGTAGATGGACATTCGTAGGTCCTGGTCACAAAGTGGATTTTCAGTACTCAAACCACGGAGTGACAGGACGGATCGTAGTTCAATCCATGGATCGTAGGTGGAGTCGTCATTTGAATGCCTTAAAATGTTGCACAAGTATGGAACCACAGAGGATGACCTACGGACCGTAGGTCAGCCCACGATCTGTAGGTTGAGGCGTCAACAGAAATTGCGTCTGAGCAATTTATTTCCTACTTAGTTTGGGATTTGTTTCCTATGAATTGGAGTTGTAATTCTAATTTTTGGGAGTTAGACATTATTGTATACTTCTAGATTTTGTTTTTCTTGGAATTATTTTGCAAACTTGTAGCAATTTAATTTCTGGAATTCGTTTTATATGATTTTCACTTTGAATTTCAATTCAAGATTTGGGTTTCATCTATTCTAACTGTAAGTTCATGAATTTTTTCAATCTAATTATGAATTGTGAATTCTCAAGGATGAGTAGCTAGATCCACAACTAGGGTTGTGGGAACCATGAGCAATTAACAATGTATGAATAATAATTAAGTAATTATTGAATAGTGATTATGCATGTATTGTTAATCCTTTCGTTTAGAAGTCTTTTTAGCGGTGCACAATGTTAGAACTCACCTTATTCATTCTTGCCGGACAAAGTAGGTAATGAATAAAAAAAGGATCAAACAACAGAGATGTAATTACCCGGAAATCTAGTAAGTGAAACTAGAGCCTAACGAGTGTGTTTGAGTTTGTTATGGGGTTTCATGCTGTAAAATGTCTTCCTGAGCTTAGTTTGAGGGGTTTAGGGATTAAACATAAAGGTAGGACTCCCCAAGGACCAACCAAGGGGTCCTTGAGGAGGACCCTAAAGCCTAACCCCCAAGACCCCAAAGAACCAAAAAGTTGTCAAATTGAGGAGGAACTACGGATGGGACCTACACCCCATAGGTCCATCCACTCACCGTGGATGGCATCCATGGGTCAAGGCCCTAAAATACATGTTGTATCCACAAACCACAAAGTCCCAATATGGCCCGTGGACCCATCCACGGTTCGTGGGTGGGGTTCGTGAGTCACACCTGTAGAAAGCTGTCAATCTCGGCCAAGTGAGGGGCGTTATGGTAAATTCCTAATTAATTAGTTAGGGGTTGGGAACGGTTATTATTGATTTATTAAAGTGTTTTAAGGCTTTTAAAGGCATTAAAATCCTAATACAACTCATTACTTCAAATCACAAAATAGAAACCTCCCACTCTCTCCAAATCCTCTCTCTAGAAACTACCATTGGAGAAGAAGGAGTCAAGCTTTGAAGCTCAAGATCTCATCATTATCACCCAATTTTCGTGGATTTTCTTCCATAAAAGTATTGTTGTCTTCATACTTGATTAAGTTTCATTCAAGGAGCCCTTTCAAAGATGATTTCAACTTTTCAAAATCCCCCAAAAACCTAGGGTTTTCAATCTATGCACTGGTTCAATTACAAAACGTTTTCAAAAGTTTATATATGATGAATTATGAATGTATTGTTGAATTAATGATTAATTATGGTGAATTTCTCCTATGAATCCATGTTTCCGCCAAAATCCTAAATTGGAAGTTTGTGATTTGGGTTGATTGATCATGAAAGCGTGTTGAATTGTTTATGTTTATATTGAATTAGTTATTGAATCATATTAATTCCCTTATCTAATGTAGTATTCTAGAAGTTTGGGTTGATATTGATTCATAGCCTTGGAGGGTAATTTCATGAAGGATTATGTATGATTATGATGTGAAGTATATGTGTGTGATCTCAATGAAAGTATTATGAATATGTTTAGAATGTAATTGTTTTATGATTGAAGGTTTATTATCAATTAACACTTATGAATGATGATGATAGAATGTGAAGGGTTTTTTCAATGTAATATTGTATCTTGAATTGGTAGGCTTATGCATCCTCTTATTGTATAAATGAAAGTATTGTGGATTGATGTATCTTGAATTGGTAGGCTTAGGTGTCCTCTTCTTGTATAAATGAAAGTAATGTGGATTGATGTATCTAGAATTGGTAGGCTTAAGGCATCGTTTCCTTGTATTGATGAATGTGACCTTGAATGTTGTATCTTGAATTGGTAGGCTTAAGGCATCCTTTTCTTGTATTGATGAATGTGACCTTGAATGTTGTATCTTGAATTGGTAAGCTTAGGCTTCCTCTTCTTGTGTAATGAATGTCTCTTGACTTAATGAATATGAATCGATAGGCTTGTGACAGTCCTTTCATAAATGACTAATGAAGTATTGTAAGGCTTTGTCTCGAATCGGTAGACCAAATGTTGGTAGCCCTTTCATGAGGATTTTATGAATGAATGTAATGATGAACCTCGAATCGGTAGTTCCTAATGTTGGTAGCCCTTTCACAAATGAATGATGAAGTATTCTAGGCTATGTCTTGAACCGGTAGACCTAATGTTGGTAGCCCTTCATGATGAGTCTAGAAACTAATGTGATGATAAACCTTGAATCAGTAGATCTAATGTTGGTAGCCCTTTCATGTGTGAAATGATGAACCTTGTATTGGTAGACCTAATGGTGGTGGCCCTTCTTGAGAATTCAATGAGCTATCCATGTAATGTACCTTGATTCGGTAGACCTAATGGTGGTGACCCTTTCTTGTGTAATGTATTTTAGGTTGGTAGACCTAATATTGGTGGCCCTCTCAAATACAATAATGTTAATGTGAATGAACTACTCTATGGGAATGGAGGCTAAGCACAGAGTGGATATGGTAAGATGGAAACTCTCCCCATGTCAGGCTGGGTTCCAATGAACATCTTCCTATCCCATAACTATGTGCCCACATATGATATTAGCTAGTGTACCCACTTAAGCTAAAATGTTACCAGTTCAACCTTAGGCAAGTAGACCAACCCTTACGATGTGGGATAGTACATCGGATTCCATGTTAAGCTCACATGGTCTATGTCGGTTAAAGCTTATTCCCATCATGTGAGATGTGCACTATGGTTACTTGGGAAGTTATATGAAGTGTGGGTGGTAATATGGGATGTCGTTCATGCATTGCACGAGTAGGCTTTGAGAGGGTTATAGTGAGTTCTCTAATGTCTTAATGACTAATGAATGCAAGTTCTCTTAATGAAGCTAATGACGAATGTTTACTTAAATGCTTAATGTAATGTTGCATGCTATACTTGGATTGTATTATGAATTACTTTCCTTGTCATGACTTATGAAATGTCTATGTTCCTTATGTATGAGTATTGTCTAAAGATTAGAAGGAAGAATGGTAAGTTTACTTTTGGTGGTCTTAACGTGGTACTTAGTGTGGATGGTGGTATGGGACGATATTCATACATTGCACAAAGTATAGCTTGGGGTTACTTAAGGTGGAGGCTTTAATGTAATGAAATGTCTTACATGTTGAATATGTTCTAATGTGATGAAATGACTAATATGTTGAATGTGATTGTATCTTATGTCTTTTATGCAAAAGTTCATGAAGTTTCCTCAAATTGGCATAATGCATGGTTTTCAAACCAAATGTCCATTTTAAAGCATGATTTTTGCATGACTATCATACTTAGTTCATTAAATGTGCTAACCCATATTTTTTTCATTATTACCAAAGTGTAGGGTGTGTAGATTTTATGTCCTATACTTGGAAGATAGGTTTTTAAGGAGCTTGGAGTTGAAGATTTGGTGAGTCCTCATTGTGCGATGACAAACCCACCCTTTCCTTATATATCTTTTATTATATGTTTAGAGATTTTATATGGGATGTGTCCCAATGTTTTAATTCTTATGTTTCTAGATGGTTTGAGACAAAGTTTAGAAAGACTTCCGCTTGCTTTTACGAAAAATGACTTCGATTGTAAAGAAAAGTTTTAAATTTTCTGCATTATTTCCAATGCTCTTATGCTCATGAATGCTATGAGTCTTGTATGAGACTTTTAGGAGTCTTGTAGGCCTTGTCTCTTCCAGGGTGTAGGATCAGGTCGTGACAAACATGGTATCAGAGCACAAGATTTTGGGATGGTTTTAGGTTGTCTCAAACCACATCTAGTAGAGTTTTGTTCATAGTGAGAAGCGTGCCACATTTATGAATATGAGGCTATTGGATGTTTGGAAAATCTCACTTCTTCATTTTTCAAGTCGTGCCATAGACTTTAAATCTATAAGTTCTCTCTCTTATTCCTTATCCAATGGTCTTTAGGATATGACCACTTCAAAGGCTTATGCTAGAAGGAGTGAGGGAGAAAATGTTGGTTGTGATGCCAAATATGGCTATGTTACTTGATAGATTTGGGATGATAGGTTGTGATGTTGTCTTTAGTATGAATGGATTGCATTATGGTTATATGTGTTGTTGGTAGAACGTCATGATGAGTTTTGAAGTGTGTTGAAAGAGATGTTGAATAGTGGTGTTTAAGTGATGCCTAGAGATGTTGAGTGAGTAGACTCTATTGAAAGGAGGTAGAACTGTAATTCACCTAGGTTTATAATCATCTTGTGTGATGAGTGTGAAGGTTTAGTGATGACTTGCTCCGACCTTAGAATTGGAAGAAATGATGCTTAAAAGAGTTTGTATGGGTTTACTCCTAAGGGGGAGATGGTATGTTGAATAAAAAGGTTGTTGAGAGTTCCGATATCCTTATCTCTTTCTTCTATTCCTATTCAAGTCTAAGACAAAGAGTTCCTTTTTTGGCTTGTTTCATGTTTTGGAGTCATGTGTGATTCTGTGTTTCCATGGTCACCTTATGTTATGCATGTTCTTGATGAATTTATGTTTTAATGAGAAAATGTGTTTTTATAAATTATGTTCCTCATGTTGATGTGCATTTAGTATGAGTTGCCTTTATGCTTCATGAGGTGAATTGTTGAACATGCTTAAATATGCTTTTGATAGTAATTGCATAATATGTTTAATGATGTTATGATGAACATGATTTTATTTGGAGAAGGTAATTCCTCCAACGAAATGAGAAATGTTGAAGTTATGATGCATAATGAGTTTGTAGATGTAGTTCCTACTTTCTTGTGTTGCATGGAGTATGTTTGAAATGGAGTTGATGTTTCCTCCTAGTTTTTGTGCATTGTTTATGATATTGCATGCATGATGGGCTTCTAGTCTTGAGTCTTTATTTACCCTAAAGTGTTTAAAGTGTCATTCGAGGACTAATGTTCCTAAGGGGGAGATAATGTAACGACCCAGAAATCTAGTAAGTGAAACTAGAGCCTAAAAAGTGTGTGTTTGAGTTTGTTATGGGGTTTCATGTTGTAAAATATCTTCCCGAGCTTAGGTTGAGGGGTTTAGGGTTTAAACATCAAGGTACGACTCCCCAATCACCAACCAAGGGGTCCTTGAGGAGGACCCTTGAAATGACCCAAAAAGTTCTTAAAATGTGCTTCGGAAGTTACCGGAAACTTGTTTAGCTGTATATAAAAAAAATCTGTTTCGTTTTTCGAAAATCCGACTTCATATTCTTGTTTAGGGGGTCAAATTGAGTGGGTAATGGGTCTAACCCAAATTTTAGAGCAACCGTATCAAAATCCGAAATTTCCAAGTGAAGCCTTTTTCGAGGGTCTACTTTGGAGGGTCATATATCCTAGCACACAAATT
>JAJOOS010026605.1:0-20036 GCA_029582725.1 Solanum chiquidenum
GAGTACTCTTTTCAAGATTAAGTGGGACCAACAAGGGTAAAAGAGGAATTATACCTTTAAATACTTACCAAATAAGGAAATGTGACATTCTTTTTGAGACTGACCAAAAAGGAAATGTTGCCACATAAAATGGGACGGAGGGAGTATTAAAATATTATATTACATTTAAAAAGAATTATGAATATTAGATATTTAATTAATGACATTATATGTAAAATAATATAAATAACAATAAAATATTTAAAAAGAGAAATAGAGAGTGAGCATAGTAGTTCTGTTCAACTCTCTAAATATGAAGAACGGAAAAGGGTCAAAAATATCCTTGGACAATTCGAAAAGGTTTAAATATACCCTCATGCACCTATTGGGCTAAAAATACCCCTCATTCCACCTTTTTGGTCCATTTTAAGGATAGAAATGGACCAAAAAGGTGGATTGAGGGGTATTTTTAGCTCAATATATTGTGAACCAAGCTGGTTCCGTAAGGGCCTATGGGCTATTAGAGACTTTTATTTGGGATCCAGGCCCAATAACCATTTGTTAAAAAATGACTAGGAGTTAGAAGAACAGTTATGCAAATTATGTAGCTTTGGCGGTCAATTATCTCTCATCCCCTTTCTCTCTTCTAGTATCTCATCCCCTTCTAGTTACCTTCTTCTATGTTAATATATTTGTAATTAGTATGTTATTACTTTGTTGTGTATATTATACGTTGTAATTCGTATTCAGCGATAACTATATATATAAGTGTTTATATTGGAAATCGGGTTTGTTTCGTTGGTGCTTTCATCCAGAGGTCTTCAATGGAGGACCAAATAGTTCGAACAATTAAAGATTCAATTAAGGTCATGAAGGATACTTGGTCGAAGGATCTCGCTGAAATTCGTTCAATGTTACACGAGTTGATTGGAAACCTTCCAACGAGTAAACCTAGCACATTAGAATTTCAACGATTCTGTGGCGAGAATCCAGAGTTATGGATTTCCCAGGCTAATACTTTGACTTCTATGAAATTGCATAAAACCACAAGTAATCTCTCGCCTCGTCTTATCTTGATGGAGCAGCGTTGACATGATACCAATGGCTTTTCCAGAACAAACAATTGGTAGATTGGGAAAACTTTGCTGCGAAAGTGTTAATTCGCTTCCGCAAACGACATCTCAAATCACAGAAAGGTCGTTTGGCCAATCTCTGGCAGGTACCCACTGTGACTAAGTACCCAAGTCCTTTTGAGGCTATTTCGCCGGGTTTCAGTGAGCCAGATATACTTTCACCATGTCTTGCACATGTGCATCCACAAAGGAGCGATATATCCAATTCATTGTTGCCTCAGAACTTTGATGAGAAATCTGAATACCCGACCAAAATTGATGGGCACAAGATGTTTGACAAAATATTAACTAACTGCCCCAAGATATTCACTTTGACGCCATTAGATGATCAAACTGAAATGTCTGATGAAGATGATATAGATCTTGACATTAGCGAAATCCAACAATTTCATGGAAGTTCCCAAAGAGATATGCCAAAGAGGTATGTTACAACAATTTCTTTGGATTCTGGCTCTCCGAAACAACAAATTGAATTTGCGTCCTTTGAAGACATGTATCTTCTTGAATTTTTCTCGGAGCATGAGATTAAGTCATTACTTTTTTTGGGATCTATTGACACGTTTTGCTTCATCGCGCATGTTAATTATATGACTCAAGTGTGGGATCCAGGACGACGATGGTGTATGCATTTTTCCATTTTGCTTTCTAATCTTCCAGGGACAGTTGTTGCTTCTTTGTAATTTAATTACAATTACACCCACTTGGAAATGAACACTCGGAATAAGGATTGGGAGAAGAACTCCAGGGGACTGTTTGCTTTCCGTTCTCAATGCATGAATTTGAAATTTGATGCAAGTTTGGAGAGCAGAAGAACACATCCTACAATAAGTCTTGCTAGCTTCGTACAATCATTGCGGTCATTAACTGATTTTCCTACTTCTCTCGCTGAAGATGGTTCCTCACCAATGATGCATAATTATTGGACTTGCTATTTTACGAGGCCATTAACTGACTATTTTACTGATTCATTAATCATTTCTCCAAACAAAGAAAATTTCTAGAGGTCAAATTGCTTTTGAAATGATTTTAGTCTTTGATCCTAGAGGAGGTACTTTTGATGTACCAATTCTTGAAGACATGGATGGTGTCCTTTTGGAAATCTCTAAAGCAATAACTAATCTATCTATATGCAACATGCCTCTCTCTGCCGACAAACATGATCTTCATCAATTGACATTAAAAGTGCTCATCAATTTGATATCAATTCTATTGTATTGGCATTTTTTCACAGCTAACCCTTTGGATGGACAAAATAGAGAGATGTCCAACACAATTGCACAAGCACAGAGATTGAAGTGCGATGTGAAGTTTGCAATTTTAAAAGATATGTATGTATATGTTCACGCAAAGTGGCTAACTGCGGTTGAATTGGTGAGATTAGTTTCAATTGCTACAACTGCTTTAACTAACAGTGGCCTTAGAAGCATTGAAGAGCAACCGGTGGAACATGAAGGCTTGACCACTGATGTAATTACAGGAGGTGTGGCTTGTGTCATTCATCTTGGTAATTTAGAATCTGCAAGGCAGAGGCGTATCTAGAGGGGTTCTGTGGGTTCACGTGAACCCATGTTCCCTTCTCTAGATTATATATAATAGTGTTATATTTTTAAAAATATATTTAATTATAGAGGTGTGAATCCACATTTAAAGTAGCATATAATAATACGATGATGATTGAGTGCACCTCTCTAAGCAAATATAATAATTTAAATTGTATATCTATATATCTATCTTATTTTTGTTAGTAACACCCCTTCAAGTGGTTATAGGTAACACTTTTGACGTTTCAATCAATTTTTCTTTTGTTTTTTTCCTTTAATCTTTCAAAATTTTCAAGTGTGTAACATTGGATATTCCTAAAAAAGTTAGCACGGTAAATTTTTTATATAATTAAATCAAATGTGTAAATTAAAATTTAAAACTAGTAGTATTATATATGTTGGACCTATAATTTTTAAAAATTTAACCGTTCAGTGTTAAGAACATAAAGGTCAAACCGATTAAATTTATATTTTAGGTGCATTTGTTTTTGTAATAATGCACCCATCCTTGCGAAATCCTGAATACGCCTCTGCTGCAAAGGGCACTAAAGTTGATTTATCAGTACTTAAGGTTAGAAACTCTTGGTTTCACTCTAGCACTAAAGCAGTAGCTCTCGACTCACCTTCAAGCCTGGACATATTTACTATTGTAATGTCACAGTGGCTCCGCTCAAACCTTGAGGACAAGGTTCTTTTTGAGGGCGGAAGTATTGTTGTGAACCAAGCTGACTCCGTAAGGGACTATGGGCTATTAGAAACTTTTAT
The DNA here is from genome assembly GCA_029582725.1 of Solanum chiquidenum. NCBI lineage: Eukaryota > Viridiplantae > Streptophyta > Magnoliopsida > Solanales > Solanaceae > Solanum > Solanum chiquidenum. The sequence continues at coordinate 3,419 of JAJOOS010026605.1, forward strand.
TTGGGATCCAGGCCCAATAACCATTTGTTAAAAAAGGACTAGGAGTTAGAAGAACGGTTATGCAAATTATGTAGCTTTGGCGGTCGGTTATCTCTCATCCCCTTTCTCTCTTCTAGTATCTCATCCCTTTCTAGTTACCTTCTTCTATGTTAATATATCTATAATTAGTATGTTATTACTTTGTTGTGTGTATTATACGTTGTAATTCGTATTCAGCGATAACTATATATATCAGTGTTTATATTGGAAATCGGGTTTGTGAATTGCACTAGTTTATTCCTGTGTCATAGCCAGACAAACAGAGAAAATTTCTAGAGGTCAAATTGCTTTTGAAATGATTTTAGTCTTTGATCCCGGAGGAGGTACTTTTGATGTACCAATTCTTGAAGACATGGATGGTGTCCTTTTCGAAATCTCTAAAGCAATAACTAATCTATCTATATGCAACATGCCTCTCTCTGCCGACAAACGTGATCTTGTGAATGAGAATATATTTAAACCTTTCTGAATAGTCCAAGACTAGTTTTGGCCATTTTCCGTATGAAGAATAAGAGTGATATAGAGCGGGGTTGGAGTGCCCATTCTCTATTTTACTCTCCAAATATAGAAAATGGAGTGTAAAATAGAGGTGGGTTGGAGATGGTCTAAGAGATTTTGTACCGACTCTAGTGTATTTTCTTACTCAAATTGAATTCATGGTGTTACTTATGTTCAATTGATTAATATCAAGTTTAGTCCCTCTAAAGAATTGAATTCATGGTGTTACTTATGTTCAATTGATGAATATCAAGTTTAGTCCCTCTAAAGAATTGAATTCATGGTGTTACTTATGTTCAATTGATGAATATCAAGTTTAGTCCCTGTAAAGAATTGAATCTATGGTGTTACTTATGTTCAATTGATTAATATCAAGTTTAGTCCCTCTAAAGAATTGAATTCATGGTGTTACTTATGTTCAATTGATTAATATCAAGTTTAGTCACTCTAAATTCTTTCTCAGGGATAAGAAGAAAGAGTTTGCTCCAAACTATGCTGGATTTTATCCTTTTGGGGTTGATGTATTCTTATCACCACGGAAAATTGATCATATTCCACGTTTTGTAGAACTTGCAACCGTTGCGTAGTTCCTCACTGCCCATCCTTGTTGTAAATCTTCAGGTATAGACAGATTTTTTCTCATACTTGTGTATATATCACCATTCTTTTGTTCAACAAGCTCTGAAAGAATGTTGACTCTATTCCATGGTCAAGCTTTTAGAACTATAGATGTAGCGAAATTTTGTCAATTAAATAAAATATCTTCAATCAACTTACATTCTACAAAAGTTGATAATGAAACAAGAAAACAATTAAAAAAAAGAGAGGATGAATCTACCCGATTGGATTTGGTTAGACAATATACGGTTGGTAAACAAGGACTAGCTTTTCAGCAATGTATCGTCAAATATTCAATATGATTCGACAAGATCTAGTTCGTTCAAGTAATGGATTCTAACCAATTGAAATGATTTGATCAATCTAGAGATCATTTGGATTCCATTAGTAACCAGGATTTAGAAGCACATAAATGTTTTTTCGGAGGATGTCTTGGTACTAATGATTGAACTTCCAGTCCATTTTCAAGAAAGTGTCCAGGTATGGTGGTGAATTTCCCTTCAGATTGGTGATGATAAAAATGTACCCTTCAGAGACAGATTGAAATTCTTGGGCCGAGGAACTTCATTTAAGTGCAGTTGAGAAGAATGCTTACAATGAAAAGCCTGTGCTCTCACGTCTTCAACATGAATTTTATCTGGTAGAGTTAATCTGACAATATTTTGGTGGAGAACATTTGTTTTCTTCGACTTGGTTGACTCCAAGCTCTCTGGATATACGTTAACACTGAGTCCACGAGTAAATTTCTCAAATGGATATAAGGAGAAGGACTTGCCAGAAAATAGGTTGTGTTGTATTAGATTGAAAGAGATAGACTAAACCAATTATCAGCAGTTAGGCGGCTTCTGAATAAACTACACAAAAGTACATGGCTCAACTAGGTGAACCTTATTTTTGTCATAATAATATCATAATTTGCACCAGTGGACAGTTCTTTTTCGGTCATAGTTTATTCTGGTTTAAGTGCATTGGTATAAAACAAACTGTCAAGAAAGTGAGCATTTACTTGGATGAATTTCTGATATGGAAGAGTCGAGTTGGATTTGTGATATCTTCATAACCAATGTAAGGTCCATACAGTTCAACATCTGTAAATCAGTTGTTGCAAGTACTATAATGTGAAGAGCTCACAGTTGACAAGATCACTTTTAAATGTGGGTTCTACAAGAATAATTGTGGATCTAATCAAGATGGAAGAATTTACATCATATAGCAGATCTTGATTGTATCCGTTACAGACAAAACACACATACCTTTGTGTGCCTTAACCAGGTGGAATCATTAAAACTGTGATTAGAGTTTTGAGATTTGGAAGTGTTAATGCTGAATGTTGCAGTTACACTCATTCTTGGAAGGGCTAACATAGCTTTGTCTGTGACAAAAAGGAAAGTGAAAACCTCATATGGTAACTATTAGAACAAAAGTCAAGGAAACTGAAAACTGGCTAAGCAAATTAAGGATTCATCTTGACATTTTTCCAACTAGAATTAAAATCGCAACACCGCGTATATCAAGAATCAATAATCGAGGTAGACATCTAGAAGTGGTGGAAAATCCATTAGCATTTGCTTGTCGCGAGCCAAGATAGTGTCCACGAATGAATCCATTGCAGGGGAACAAGTGGGTTGTTCAACAGGTTGCATTTCCTGAACTTGGTTTGACAAAAATGTCCCCTGTGTTTGGTGTGTACCTGAGGATGTTAAAGGGTTTCCAAGTATAAAGTCATTCCAAGTAGACGTAGATGTTGATGAAGAAGATGGAAGCTGAGATTGCAGAGAAGAGAAAGAAGAATTTGTTGATGAGACTTCACTAAAACTAAGCGTTTGAAGAGTCTCCCTTGTGTAGATTTGAGTGGAGTAGTTTTGTTGCAAGTGGTGATGTGGAGTACTAGTTTCATTTGAGAAGATAAAGAGTTGGTTATTTTGATTAGTATTGTTGTAGAATTGGATATGATTAGTTGCATTTTGAATTGGGAGACCACTAATTTTTCCAAACTCAGCAAAGACCTGAGCAAATGGTTTATGTGTTACAGGATCAATTCCCATGTTGACTAGCTTTTTCTTGAGCTTTGTATTCCAGTAATTTTTGACATCATTGTCTGTTCTTCCAGGTAATTGCTTTGCTATTAAAGACCACCTTAAACATACAAAATAAATCAATATATAATGTATATATGTTGAAAGAAGAAGAATGTGGTAGTAAAAATTAGAAAACTAACCTGCTACCTATGGTTTTGTGAAGCTCAAGGATGCAGTCTTCTTCTTGAGGTGTGAAGTTGTCATGCTTAAGATCAGGACGCAGATAATTGGTCCATCTCAGCCTACAGCTTTTTCCACACCTATTCAGACCTGCACATGAATGATGTTAGAATTGCAATTTTGAGATAGTTGATTAGTATTAGCTACTGATATATACCTGCTTTTTGAGGGACCAAGGTCCAGTTGCCAATTCCATGAGTGGCTACATAAGCAAGGATTTTTGCATCTTCCTCAGCAGTCCAAGGCCCTCTTTTCACATTTGCTTTGTCACAACAAGGAGGACGTCCCATTTCATAAACACAAGACGGATGTAATGAATGCACTTTGGACATGCCACAATATTATAGGCATCAAATGCATGTAATTTGGCTCCCTTTTAGCAACAATTGCATGATCTCCTCATCAACAAAACTTTTTATGCATGCTTCTCTCTCTCTCTCTCTCTCTTCATGCTCTTACTTACACCACTATTTTCAATGTCTCTAATTCATTTTTTTTAGCAACTCCTTAATTTCGACATTTCACATTACATGCTTAACACCACAAAGTTTAATACTATTTTGGTGCAATTCACATATATTTAATTTAACTACTACAAGATTCAAAAGTCTTCTACGTAAATTAATTGAGAAAAAAAATGCCCCAAAGGGTCGACATGGGAAAATTAAGGTGAAATAAGTGGATTTAATGTAACATAAATAATATACTTTCTCCGTCTCAATTTATGTGAGTTAGTTTGATTTGACGTGGAATTTAAGAAAGAAAGACTTCAGAAACTTGTGGTCTAAAATAAGACATAGATGTTTGTGAGTTATAAATAATTTCATTAAAGGTAAAATGAACATTTTAAAGTTAAATTTTTATTAAATATAGAAATTTATAATTTTTTATTGGATTGACTAAAAAAGTTAGTCATATAAATTGTGACAGAGGGGATAATTTTTTTTCAATTACAAGAGTAATATGATCCAAGAGTTAGATGAAGAGGACAATTATCACGACCCAAAGTATACCCTAGGCGTAACATGACGTATAGAACCCTTAGCTTCATAGTTGTAAATCATCAAAATATCATTAGAATATGACATAATTAGGCATTGAGGACACTAATTGTTAAACTAAATATGCCTCAAATGAGTGTAAATCTATCACTCATCAACACCCCCAACTTAAACTTTTGCTTGCCCTCAAGTAAATCAAGAACATTTAGTTCAACAAGAGTGTCTACAATAGTTTTCAATGAAATCTAACATGCAAATGTCACTACAAGACTACTCTCAATAACATGCGCCACTCAATCATGATAAAAATTCTTCAAATGATGACTAGTAGGTATCAAACCAAGCTCAAACTCACTATAACTTTTTTTCTAATGCAAGATCATGTTTCAACAAATGCATTCAAGTGCCCTCACATCAAGAACGATTCCATACTCTCACAAAGCAAATCAATAAAGAAGTTAGGAATCAATAAAACTCTCATTCTCTCAAAAGAGAAATATATGCAAGCTTCATCACATAGGTTTGCCCATATTTTCCAATTATCACACAACCTAGTTCATGCAAGATCTGAAGGGTCTTTTAGGCTTCTAATGGAGCTAAGGGTTAATGTATGATCAATTTGGCTCAGTGACTTCACCTTTTCAAAATATTGTTACAATTATCATCACCTCTTCTCAAGTTCTTTCACTCTATTTCATTTGAGAGCTCAAACTTTGACTTGTCAAACATTTTATTGGAAACCTCTATTTATTTCACCAAACTTTATTTTTCATTGCAATTTTCAAAAGGTTGTTCATCACAAACTTTTTTTTTTTTATAAGGTGGGGTTTCTTGTTTTTGTAACATACTTCAAAGTTGAGTCTCCCTCCATCTTTCTTTGTCTTTCATTTGACTTTCCTTCCTTCTTCCTTTCCACACTCCAACATAGGATTTTGGCCTAAGTTAGCTATTTGAATATATCAATGCTTCAAAAAATATTTTTGGGTAAGAAGTTAGGGGAAATTTGGCTCAAGAGGTTTAAATATGGTTGTGAACAAAAGGATTAGGAAAAAATGATGCCAAAATGGTTGCACACACTCACAAGATAGTCACAAAAAGGATATGACATTTGGGTTCCCTTACAAAATTTCTGCCCAAGATCATTTCTTACATTCATCAAAGCTAAACAATTGGACTAACAAGACAAATTCTAGGATTCCACAAGTATGCTTCCAAGTAAAATCTTACCACACACGACATTTCAAACACAATTATTTAGCATAGCCTGATAAGATCAAAAGCTTACGTGTGATGTTCATTTCAAGACTTACATCAAAGCACATCTAGTCAACACAAGATTCAAAAAGATCATTCAAAAGTGCAGCCACATCGGTTACTTCTTGCAACACAAACACTAAATAAATGCTCATCATGAGTACTATTCAAGACAATGATATTATTATCAATGAAAACTTAAGCATTTCAGTGACTAAACTCATGGGCATTTGAAAATGGAAAGAGAGAAAATGAGCCAAACCAATCAAGCTACTATAATAAAACCAAACAAAATACTACAATAATCATAAAGTAAAACTGAAAGTAACAAAATACAATAAAAAGGGAATATTGGCAAAAGTGCCCTCACCCTACCAAAATAGAAATAACATTATCCTCATTGCAAAATAAAATAAATGAGTATGAAAGGAGAGGTAATAGTCCCCCTGACAGGCTATGCCTGTGAAGTGCTCGCATCAGGAGTCTCAAGAGGAGTGACATCATCCTTGGCATTCGTGCCCAACAAAATGATAATTAGAGGCAGCGAAGTCAGCTCAATCGGGGCATCAGTGCCCGTCATATCTATAGGAGGAATGATGGAGTCTAAAGAGACTTCACTGGTATCTCTCCGAAGTAGCATGGACCACCTTCTTCTTAAGATCTTGTAGCTCAATCAATATCAATGCAATCTGCTGCTCAACCTCCTCTCTCCTAAGTTTTTCCTCATCTGTCTCCTCAGCCAAATCATCATCGACCCTATCTTCCTCTCTCTCAGCACTATCACCAACAGTCACATCATTCACACTTGGTTGTGCAACCATACTTTGAGGAAGCTCACTACTAGGCATGGCTGTAAGTACTGACTCGGGTGCATCGAGCAAAGGAACCTCACCCTACAACATAGATATGTCCGTAGAGATCAGTTGGTCTACATCATCCCTCAGAGCATATATCTCAGCCCTCATAAAAGATAGCACATCTTAACTACCCTTAACCTTCTCTTGGGCCTCTAACCGAGAAGTGATGTTATCCAATCTCACACCGTGTGAATCTATAGATGCCTCATACTGAGTCAACCTAACACTCAATCACACTAAGGAAACCTCAATAGACGATCAATCATCTTGGTTACATCCTTCTCAATCCTCGTACAGAGGCGTATTCATGATTTCAAAAGGATTGGTGCATAGTGCACTATTATGAAAAGATGCATCTAAGATATAAATTTGATCGGTTTGACATTTACGTTCTTAACACTAAAATGTTAAATTTTAAAACTTATAGGTCCAACATATATAATGCTACTAGTTTTAAATTTTAATATATACATTTGATTTAATTATATAAAATTTTTATCGTGCTAAGTTTTTTAGGAATTTCCAATGTTACACACTTGAAAATTTTGAAAGATTAAAGCAAAAAAAAAACAATTTTTTTTTATTGAAACGCCAAAAGTGTTGCCTATAACAACTTGGAGGGGTGTTACTAACAAAAATAAGATAGATATAAGATTTGTATTTTTATATTTTCTTAGAGAGGTGCACCCAATCATCATCTTATTATTATATGCTACTGTTAACGTGGTTCACACCTCTATATTTAAAAATAAATAAATATAACACTACTATATATAATCTAGAGAGGGGAGCATGGGTTCACATGAACCCACGGAACCCGTTCTAGATATGCCTCTGCCCTCATAACACTCACATCCACAGTCCAGAAAAGATTGCCTATTTAATAGATCATGGCTTGAGTTAAGGGGGATGAGAGATAGGAGCGGGGCATGTACAATAGTAGCAGTAGTGGAAGTAGAGGGTACTGAGAAAGGCTGGGGTATACCTGACTTCTCCATAGAAGGAGCAAATGGAATGACCTTAGCAACAAGGGTGGTAGGATCAACCACTAGAGCAATATCTGGTTGTTGCGGCTTCCTATGAGCTGCATCATCCCGTTAGTAATCAGCCTCGATCCTTCGGATGTCATTGGAGGAGGCTGGAGTGATCCTCACATCTGTCTTCGCCCAAAAGGGAACTCATGTGTCTTTACATAGTTGTGTGATCAAGATCGGGAAAGGAATAATAGTCTTTTCTTGCCTAGCACTCAACAACATCTCATCCACTATAATTGAACCCACATTAAGTTTCTCCTTGTCAATAGTACCAACTAACACAACCTTTGGGTGCCGAAGGATGGACTCGTTATGTGAAGGCATAATGTTACTGCTTATGAACCCAAACTAGTATCGAGCCCCAATATTTATGTCCTTCTTTTCTATTCTTGTACCGTCAGCCATCCAAGAAGGAGAAGAATCAGAGTTAAGTGGTGCCAACAAACCTCTTATAGAATCAAGATCATGATGCACACGTAGTGTAAACATGTCAACCCAATTTGATATATTTCCTAGAGCTATGTTGATTGCACCTGCATGGCATTGTACCATCTTACCACGTACCTCAACTTCATCCAAGGGCTTCCAAACTTTACCCTCCGTGTTCTTTGGTAAGACATGTGCATAGGCCGTGTAAAACTCTCGCACCCAAGGTGAAACATATGGATTCTAAGGCTTTGTAAACCCCTCAAACTTGTGGAACTGAATTGCTTCCCATATAGTAGGGTAGTCTCTCATGACACCATCAGTGGATAGTCATCTCTCCTTTAGAATTGTATGTTCTCTAGCAGCCTTGAGCCTATTGAGGGCCCTCAGAGCAATAACTTAGAAACACGAGATGCGGGAGCCTGAGTTGGAGAGGGTTTCACCAACTTGGACCTGATGTCCTTTCTCTTCCTAGCAACCACCTTTTTAGGTTGCTCACTCACACACGTAGAGGAGCACATAGTGGTTTGTTATTTGCAAGGATCCTTAAATGATTTGTTGATAGATATCCCCCTATGTCTTTTCAATGGAGGAGGAGGAGAGGATTCTCTTTTTTGATTCTGTGTCAGATGTGACCACTTGCTTATCCTTTGTTCGAGCCATTTCATGCAAGGCACAAAACATATATGTGGTGAAGGTTAGTTGAAACCAAAACCCAAAAGAAAGCACAGTTTCAAAAATTGTTCTGAGGCTCGCCTACTGGAAGGAGGTCCGCCTAGCATATTAAGCGAGCTCTGCTGAGCTCGCCAAAATGGACAATACATAAGTTCAAAGAACTCAGACAAAATGGGAGAAGTCAACTCCAACTCGACAATTTGCCTACGTGGTTTCAACGGGCTAAGACAAGTCTACCAAAAGTGAAAGTGCAAAATCAAAGTGAACATGCATAAAATGTGATGTCCACTCCCACTTGGCAATTCACCGAGTAGGTTTCGGTGGACTAAGACAAGTTTGCCGAATGGAACTGTATCCCCATCACATATTTAAACAAGAAAGGCGAGCATAGACTTATCCGGTGATTCACCTAATTGCCTTGGCGAGCTAAGACAAGCCCACTGAACATGCAGTGTTCAGCTTAGTGCCTATTTTTATGAAACCAATCACAATACACAATAATACCCAATTCCCAATTAACTCTACAATCTACCCATATGCTTTTTCTACCCATGGGTACTTAGACTTCATGCAAATATCACAAAGTATTACTCAAATGATGATTTTTCCTAAGAAAGTCATCACTCCATCTATCATTGGGCAAAAATCAAGCAATCGAAGCACCCCTTGGCTAATCAGTCTTCACCCACATGCAATTCAACAAAGACCCAACATATATGAGGGTTCAATTTCATATTTTCACCAAAAATATCGATTTTAGCAATTTTGGGTACAAACTCAAATATCTAACTCATGGACATCGTCTAATACTCTCTATTTAGCACTACCCAATCAAATTAAACAACAATATGCTTCACATGTCTTTAAGACCATATCAAATAAAAAGAATATAAGAAAAATGGCAAGATAAACATTGAACACCAACCTCAAGTAGAAACACATCAAAAAATGAAGGAAAACAGGGTTGGGTTGAAAATGCGAGCAATCCAATGCTCTCCGAGTTCTCAAAATCACATAAATGGGGCACCCAAACACTAAAATAAGGTATTGGGAGCTTAGGAGGGAAAATAAGTACAAAGATATGAAAGGGTTTATTTTTGAACTTAGAAATACTCTTGGCCTTTTTATGTCAAGCTCACTCGGTGATCTGCGACTAATGTCGCCTAATGTATTCGACGAATCACCAAAGAAGATGAAGCTCACTGATGAGGCCTGAATAGATACCAAACCTGAAGGATGATTTGGTGAACTCGATGGAGTCTGCATAGTGTACTTCGGTGGATCACCAATTGGAGCTAAAATTGCCTAAGTTGACAATACACTTTTCACTTTTCCCAGCTCAAAAGGCGGTCAAGAATGAGTCCGCACAATGCCTTTGGTGGATCACTGACATGGTCTTGGCATCGCCTAAAGTGACTTTTGCAACACTTGGACTTCATTCCAACATGAATTAACACATATTATTGAAACGAATAAAATAAAAGTAAAACTTGGGTTACTTCCCAAGAAGCTCCTTATTTAACATCGTGGCCCGAATAGTTCTCAGTTCCTCGATAATCATTCTTGGGATTTGGTATGGTATCATTAGGCAACGTTCCCTTTCTTGGATTGAGATGGGTGAATATTTATCACATTTGAGTGTCTAGCTGTTTGATACACAACAAATGAGAGGTCACTATTTGAGATAAGGTGGAAAAGTCATTTTTCAATTCTTTCAACACCTTGTCGGACCCTTCAACCTTATTGAAGATCCTTGTGAGCATTTCCACAATTCCATTCCTTCTGCCCCAACTGGTTCTTTTGGTCCTGGATGATCATGGGAAGGAATATACCTATCTTGGTCAATCTCCGTGTCTCTCTAATTTCCATCTCTCCAATCTTTCCAACCACTATCTCTCTTCTTGTTCCAACCTTGGTTCTGACCTTGTCATTGGTAGTTTGGGTGAGAACCCACCATTTTGTTTCCCAAGTATTGTACTTCCTTATTGTATAATTTCTCAAACTTGGCATCCTTTGGGAATTGTCTATTACTTGTTCCAATCTTATTTACAGATTTCAATCCACTTCCCATGACATGTTTGGACAACAAATCAAGTTGAGTCATCATTTTGACCATGTTTTCATCTCACTCATGCTCCTTCTCAATTTTTTCCTCACTCATGCTCAGTTGTAGGGAAGACACTTGGTTCTCTAGTATGCCATGCTCGATTTACTTTTATCATGTCATCTAGCAACAACGATGCTACCTCATATTGTTGTTGCATCATCCCACCTTGGGCAAGTTGATCAGTCACACCTTTGTTGATTGAATCAAGGCTACAATAAAAGTATTGCAACAACAAATGGTCTGGGACACCATGTGTTGGACATTGAAAGTGTAATTTCCAGAAACGCAACCATGCCTCATGTAGAGATTCACCTTCAGTTCTCTTGAAGTTTTTGATCTGGTCCCTAAGCTTTACCATCTTCGAAGGGGAAATAATCTCTCCATGAAGGCTTCAGTTAACCCATCCAAGAAGTGATAGAATTATTTGGCAATTCCACCAACTACCTTGTAGCTTCACCCGTAAAAGAGAATGGGAATAACCTCAACCTTATGGACTCTTATGAGAATTTTTATAATAGAAACGGGCCACATACATCCACAATATTCTGATGTTGTTCATGGGGGGCAAAAACCCCAATTCTAGTAGTGCAGTTATGGGGTTGAATGATGATTTAATGTAATGGGTATCGTGTTTTGATCTATTTTATTGTTGTTCATTCATGGATTCAAACAAATTAGCATGAGGTTAATTCATTGGTTAAGGTTTCAAACTTAATCATAGTTACAAACTCAATCCTAGTTGCAAACTTAATTCTAGTTACAAACTTAATCCTAGTTGCAATTTGGTACAAATTCATCGAGGTAATTGTGTTGGTCAATAGTGCTAAGCAATCATGGATAGGTTGGGTTATCTTCAATGACACTAATCTTATTTTGATCTCATAGTACCAATTCATAGAATCTCTTTTCGACCTCATCTATGTGAATTCCAAATCAACCCATTACCTTACAAAGTCTCTCTTTCTAGCAGATTTGGGTAAGTAGATCCTACCCATAGTTTTTCATTCAAGCAAATCATAGACATCAAACCTAAATTGCATGTATTAAACTAATTACTCACTCAAATTGATCTCTTTCGAGCATTAATTGAAGATAAAAACTAGGATTAAGTTTGCAACCTTAACCCATGAATTAACTCCATGCTAATTAGTCCAATTCTATGAATGAACAATAATAAAACAAAGCAAAACACAATACCCACTACATTAAATCAACACCCAACCCCATAATTGTACCCCAAGAAATGAGATTTAGCCAACTATCACAAAAGTAAAGAAATATACCTATCATGAAGGCAGTCATGGATGTGATGAAATCACCCACTTTGATATCAACCTCAAATTGTCAAATCCAAGAGTAAAAGTTAAAACCCCAAACTAAGAATATTTTCCTAAGAGTGCAAAATTTTCTCTCTCTAAAACTCTTACAAAGTTAGGAATTGAAAATTTTATTCTAAAATTTGATAGCTGATCTCAATTCATTTCTCTCTCCTGTGGGCTATTTATAGTTTACTAAAATTTGGCCCAAAATTCAGCGCGGCGATGTTAGTCGGGCTTACCAAGATGATTTGACGGATCGTCGTCTGCTCCTTAGCTCACCTTTCTCTTGCTTCACGCTTCAGGTGTTTGAACCTCAATTGGTGAGCTCGTTTGAGTCTGCCTTTCACATTCAAGGGATCACCGAGTACCATATTTATTCGCCTTTTAAGATTTCAAATTTCATCCAAGTCTTGTCACCTTTGGCGATGATCATTTAGTTCGCCCACCTCTTCTGGCGAGTCACCATTTTTCTTATTAGTTCGTTGACCTGCCTTGAACATCTTTAATTATGAGCACTATCATTTTAGGTGAGGTCAAGCCATTTGGGCGATCCACCCTTCTGGTTAGGCGACTTCAACTGTGGAGTTTACACTTTTTTTTCCTATTTTTGGCCAGTCTTTCAATTATTCATTCTTGCCTTTCCCCTTAGCCTTATAGTTGCAGATCTTCAAAATATCATCAGAATAGGAAATAATTAGGCATTGAGGACACTAGTTGTTGAAATAAAAAAACCTTAAATGAGTGTAAATCTACCACTCATCAACACCCCCAACTTAAACTTTTGTTTGTCCTCATGTAAATCAAGAACACAATTGGTTCAACAAGGGTGTCTAAAACAATTTTTAACGAGAGTTAACGTGCAAGCACTACTACAAGACTACTCTCAATCAAATGTAGCACTCAATCATGATAAATAAGCTTCAAATGATGACTAAACGATACCAATTTAAGCTTAAGCTCACTATAGCCTCTTTTCTCATGCAAAACTATGTTTCACACATGAATTCAAGTGCCCTCACATCATGAACAATTCCATGCTCTCTCAAAGAAAATCAACAATGAAGTTAGAAATCAATACAACTTTCACTCTTCGAAAAAGAAATTCATGCAATTTTCATCCCATAGGTTTGCCCATATTTTACAATTATCACACAACCTAGTTTATGCAAGATCTCAAGGGTCTTTTAGGCTTGTAATGGGGCTGAGGGTAAATGTATGGTCAATTTGGCTCAATGACTTTACCTTTTCAAAGAATTATTGAAATCATCTTCAGCTCTTCTCAAGTTCTTCCTATTAGTTTCACTTTGACACTAAAACTTCAATTTGTCATTCAATTTATTAGATACCCCTTTTGTTTCATCACACTTTGTTTTTCATTTCACTTTTTGAATTTTTTCTCATCACTTTTTTTTATAAGGAGGGGTTCTTATTTTTATAATATATTTCCAAGTTGAATCTCACTTTTCTTTCTTTACCTCCCACTTGGCTTTCTTTCCTTATTCATCTCTACACCCCATGATAGGCTTTGGGACTAAATTGACTATTCAAATAAATCAATGCTTCAAAAAGGATTATGTCTTTTATAGTAGCTTTGTACTAGCATCCACCATGTATTGGAATAGATAAGAAATTTTAGTCTAAAAATCTAGTGCCAGCACAGACGGAGCCACCAACGGACAGTTTGTGGGACCACAGTCCGTAGGTCAGTCCATCGTTGGCAACTCCAAAGATTAGTTGAAATGTCTAGTTCTAGTACTTTTTGAAGGTCCACCAAGACAACCCGTTGACCTATCCACGAGTCGTAGGTAGGTCTCGTAGGTGAGTCTCTGACTTAGTGGAATTTTAAGAAATCTCAGTGGAAACCACGGAGGCCATGTAAAGACTATAGGTTGACCAACAGACAGTACATGGGTCCCGTTAGTCGAAGGTCCAAAAACATCTCTAAACCCATCGATGGTCGATCGGAACGGTCCATAGGTTAACCTACATACCGTAGGTCCCCACCTTTGACGGGGCCGACAATTATTTTTAAGAAGGGCTTTAGGGTCTTTTCCTAATTATTTTAATTCTATACCCTGTCATTTTACCCTTTACCCAAAGCCCTATATAAATGTTTTTACCCCTAAAATCACCAAATTGAAGTCATTCTATCAATTTTCAAAAGAAGAACAAGTTAATCATCCACAACATATTTCTCTCTCTAGAAGAAGAAGAAGGAGTCAGCTTAGGGTTTCGAGATCAAGTCTCTAATTCACCATTGCTTGTGGGTTTTGAACACTAAGGTATGATAATATTCATCTGTTGAGCCCTTTTCTCCGTAGATTTCCTAAATTCCCCAATTTTGAAGTTAGAAATTCCCCATTGAAGTTAGGGTTTTCTTCTATGTTATGGTTTCCTTTTAATATTGATATAATTAATTGTTTTATGAAGTATTATGCATGAATTGAGGAGATTCCATGTTTTTAATATTAACCCCCATGAACCCATGTTTTCTAGATTTTCATGATTGAAAGTGAGTTTTGAACTATGAAAGGTGATTATAGAAATATTCACGTTCTTATGAAATTGATGAACTATGATGTAAGTTGCTTTGAGAGTAAACATGTATGATGTTGTTGTTGTCAATTGTTGTGAAAGGATTTCTCACGTAATTACTCAATGCATGAATGTGAAAGGTTTTCTCACATAAAGGATTCTTAGGTTAAAAGGTCTTCTCACCTAAAATAAATCAAAATTAAGGAGCTATTCTAGTGATGAGGCAAGAGGCGATTACCCATGTCCTCTAATGAAAAGATAAGAGGAGATTACCCATGTCCCCATAGTAATAGACTAGAGGCGATTACCTATGTCCCTTAAAGATAAGACGAATATGATTAATGACTATTCCGTGGGAATTTAGATTAGTACCAAGTGGACAAGTGGACAAGTGGACAAGTGGTGATTACCCGTGTCCCATAAACTATGTGCCAACATAGGTTGTCTACATTAGCTAGTGGATCCACATAAACTAGAAGTTCATGGTTCTTACCTTGGCAAGTGAGAACACCTCTTTTCGGTGTGGGGTAAACACCGGATTCCATTTTATAGCTCACATGGTATCTATGTTGGTTAAAGCTAATTTCCCACAAACAAATATAATGATGAACTAAGGTCACTTCAAGAAGTATTTTCACAAGTGATCAAAGGATGATATTTACTTGAATTTGACCATGAGTATTATGATGTTTTCTAACCTTTTCTTATGGTTTTAACTTGGTCTTTTCATGAAATGAAAGGTCCGTTTTAGCATGATTTAATATCTCCATGCATTGCTATCATACTTGGTACATCTTTGTACTAACGCGTACTCTTGCCTACATTGTTTCTCAAATGTAGGGTCTGGCGTTCTAGTTTCTCATCCCCATGGCTAGAAGTCACTTCGAATTTATTTAGTAGTGGTGAGTCCTCATGTTTCGAGGACCAAACTTTTTAATCGCTTTCAGTCTTTACTTTTAGATATTGTACGTGATGCCAAGGTTATATGTCCCATTCACTCTTGATGTAATAGATGGCTATTGAGACTATATAGACTTCCGCTTCGTGTTTAAAAATTCTTTATGATATGAATTGTGTTTTAAATCTCTTGATTTTCTATAATCTTGTTTATTCATGCTAAGTGGCTTGTGTAGGGCCTCTTGGGGTCCTATACGCCATGTTACTCCACATGTGCGCGCACACACACACATATATATATATTTTGTTTTTCTATTTGTTTGTGTTTTCTCTTCAAATATATCTTCTTATGATTTTACTTATTTCTTCCACTCTCGAGGCCTATTATTGTTGCTTCAGGGCTAAGGCTTGGCTTGCCTATTTATGGGTGTTAGTAGGTGTCATCATGACCCTAGTTTTTGTGCCGTGACACATTTCTCAATGATAGATTGAGATGTGAATTTTTCATTGTCATGTTTTAGAGTTTTTTGGTCCGTATTAGAGTGAAGCATAACATTTCAACCCGTTATCATCTACAAACAAGTGGGCAGGTTAAAGTATGAAATTGAGAAATCAAGGGAATTCTGGCAAGAATAGTCAATGCAAATCGGACTGACTGGTCTCGGAAGTTAGATGATGCTCTCTTGGCTTACCGCACCGCTTTTAAGACGCCAATTGGAATGTCACCATACCAATTGGTATTTGGAAAGTCCTGTTACCTACCATTTGAGCTTGAACACATGGCATTGTTGTAATGACCCTCTTGGTCATTTTTGTGTCTTGCCTTTTGTGTGTCGTGTAGAGCATTCCTATAGCGACCCCAAGTCATTTATGATTTGCTGGGACTGACAGTTCGGTCACCTGGTCGTTCGTTTGGTCATAATTTGAGTTTTAGTGTTTTGGAGCTTATGAACCTTGAACGATCATTTTCGATCAAAAGTTCAAGAAGATGACATCGGAATTCAATTCTGACGATTCCATCAGCTCCGGAAGGGTCATTTTAGGCTAGAAGCATGGTCGGCATGACTCCCGAGGTTTTCAGTGTGAGTTGGTGCGATTAG
>JAJOOS010026606.1:0-16348 GCA_029582725.1 Solanum chiquidenum
GACTAGAAATAGGACAAAAATTTATTATTCTTTTATGCAAAGTCCAATTTCTATCTATAAAGTGTGCTGTCAAACACATGTAGTTGATTTTTTGTATAAAGGTCCAAGTATCAGTCGTAAGACAAACTCTTGGACGTTCTTCTTTGAAAACCTTCTTCAAAAGTTGTCTTTCTTCAAGGTATAGTTCATAACAATCTCTCGTCATGGTTCTACGAGAAGGAATATGAAATTGTGGCACTGTAACTCTCATGAAGTTTTTAAAACCCTCTTTCTCAACAAAACTAAATGGTAGCTCGTCAACAATTATCATTTTGGCTAAAGCTCTCCTACTTTGTGCTTGGTCAAATATCCAAGTGCTAATCACCCCTTCCTTTGCTCCCGTTGAAGATGGTAGAAAATTAATTAGATTTTGACCTTTATCTATGGTGTCACGAGGAAATTTAGGACATATTCTCATATGATTATTCATTGCCAACGTACCATTAGTTGATGTAGAAGCTGCATAAGGTTTCTCACAATACTTGCATTTGGCTTTCTTAGCTCCACTTTCATCAGTTAACTTGTCAAAATGCTTCCAACAAGTAGCTCTAGGTTCCATGTTTTTTCTTTTATTTGAAGTGTCAACATCAACTTCAACCTCATTGGGAGATGAGGTGTCAGGTATGCTGTCATTTGAACCTCCACTTTCACTTATCCTACTTCCAATTTGTGTCATCTGTAAAAAAGTGAAACAAACAAGAATAACAGCAATCAGAAAGATGCAGTACATTACAGTTCACAAGTCACACAAATAATCACAAAGTTGCATACTTGCATTTAATGCTTAAACTCACGCAATTCAGTTGCGGTTCAGAACTCAGAAAAATAATAATCACGCAGTACATTACAGAGTTACAGTTCACTAACCAACTCACTAATTAGTTCCTAACTAACAGACACTTAAACAAAATAGGCAGAACTTTCATATAAATATGACATTTCAAACAGATAGTTGCTACTCCAAAGTAATTAGATGTAACATAACAATCTCACTTCAATCAACTAGAACAAAAAAAAAAGTAATATAGAACCAGGAAATCCTGTAAAGAGAAGGCAGCTTACGATAAACAATGATATAGTGTGGATAGGCCTTCACAAATTGTTCAGCAGCATACTTCCAATCATCTGCACTGCAGAAGCAGACAAGTCAAGCCATCAAACCTAAGCACACTGATCTCTCATCATATAACAATCATAACACTAGGACTAAATTACTTGATAAAAGTATCAGTACTAAACTACTAATAATGCTAGGACTAAAATTATCTATGAAAAATTCCATATTTACAAATGATTAACCTACAAGTTCTAATGAAAATAGAAAAAACAACAACAATGATATAAATCCACAATATCAATTTGTACCAGTATGTAACAACAACAAGATACACAGTGTAATATCACAAAGTCGGGTCACCTTACCCCCTATCTCGGGGAGATAGAGGGATTATTTCGAAAGACTACCAGTTTTAGTTATAGTAAAATTGAGTTAACAATTTCAAGTCACCTGCCAATTCAATAATACCATTAATCATGACAACTAAGTGATCAGGAGCATGACCCGGACCCTTTTGGCTAGACTCCACATCGAAACCACCTTCATCAGCAAGTGTGTCAACAACAGAAAATTCATCATCCAATCTCATACACGCGAACTTAGGGAAAATAGAAAACATTTTTCTCTTTGTCTTCTTATTTCTATTCTAAATACCCATTTCAGATTTCTTCGATTCTTTATTCTTAATACCCATTTCAGATTTCCTCTCTTCCACTCCATCTTCATCACTAAAGTTTAAACCTTTATCCATTTTCAACGAACCCATTTTCACATAACCACCAAGATCCAACAAAATCAAGAAAAAAACCAATCAAACAGAAAAAAGCTTTTGTGGGTCAATGAGCAGTGAGCACTGACCTTCGACTATTGAGTCGCGAGCACTAAGCAGACAACAATTGCGTGCTACGAGGACTCAGCGTCAGCGAGGAGCCAGGAGCAGCGACAGGCTTTAGACGACGAGCTGAGAGATGAGAGATGGGAGTTGAGAGACGAGCTTGGCGTCGGAGCCGCGGCGTAATTGAGAGTCTGAGATTAGGGATTTCTAAAGTTGAAACTTAAGGTCTACGGTGGTCTGGTCTCAGACTCTCAGATTAGGGATTTCTAAATTTAGATTGGAATTTAGGCTGGGCATGGTCTATTGGGCTGAAAGTTGTATTTTTATTAAAGGAATGGGCTGAGGTTTAACGAAGGGGTAAAGACTTAAGAATATATATATCTAATTTCGGTTTTTTTGGTTAACCAATTTTTTAAGCTAAAAAACCGAAAATCAAACCGAAAAACTGAAATATTGAAAATCAAAACCGAAACCGACCGAAATAACCGAAAAACCGAAACTGAAATTTAAAAAAAATCGGTTCGATCGGTTTTTTCAGTTTTAACCATATTATGCCCAGCCCTATATGGGAGTCACTTCCACATCCTCTTTCTTATCTCTAGGCACCCGAGCTTGCCTGTATAACTCAGTAATCAACATTGGAAAGGGAAGGGAAGTTTGGCGCTTCTTGGCCCTTATGACCATCTCCTATGCAATAATCATCCCTAGGTTCAACCTTGTCCCATCAATGATGCAACCAAGATAGGCTGCTTTGGCGTGGTGGAGAATCGACTCGTTCTGGGATGGCATGATGGTACTGCTGATTACCAGAACCTTGCTGCTATATTTAGGTCCTTCTTCTCAATGGGTGCTCCAACCTCGAGCCACTTGGGAGTACCGTATGATATCAGAGAAGCCAATCACTTATTCATGTTTTCTAACGTCTTTGTCATGATCTTATATTGACATTCATCCTCAATTTGTGTTGAATCCCCCAGAACTGCATTTAGAGCATCACTATCACATTTCACCTTTTTACCCCTGACAACAACATAGTAAACCGGCTTGAATTTGGCTTCCGTATTCTTCCCTTGTGGAACCAGGGCTTCGTAAGTAGTGTAGAACTTTCGGACCTAATTTGGAACAAAGTACCTCGGTGTCGGGTGAACAGCTGGAACTTGTGGGACCTCAAACAACTCATGATCTCCGTATACATGTCTATGATGTCATCAGTAGACAACCTCTTATCCTCTATAATGGCCCTCAGCCCCTCAGTTTTCAGTCTGTTCATAGACCGTGGAGGAGGACCCTGTATCAGTTGTTCTATGACCACAGCCTGGGTTGGAGTAGAAGGAGTAGTAGTGGCCTGGGGAGTCCTGATCCTGGACGGATCATTCATCCTCTTGGATTGCAGCTCCTTCCTCTGTGTTGCTAGTAGCTCATCATCCTCAGGCTCAGAATTGGTAGCTCGAGGATCTTGGTGCTCACCCTCATTCTCAGAAGTGGTGAGATGAGTGGCATATATCTCGTCATTATTGGAGCTGGCCTCCGGTGATGCAGGAGCCGCTGCTTCGCCTTTCCCTTTTACTTTCCCACCTATAGTGGGAAGTTTGGTAGCCTTAGCCTTGGATGCAGCTGCATCCTCGTTGATTTTGACTCCCTTGGCTCTCTTGCGGGGCGGCATGTCTCTACCAACCACTTTTGGTCTAGCCATATGTATAAACACATTATAGAAAGTAAGGAATAGTTCAAACAAAGTTGCAGAAAAACAGCTGCAGAAAGACTCACCGAACCGATCGGTGAGTCATCGAATCACTTTGGCGATTAAAGTCGGGCTTGCCGAAGGATTGGCTTAAAAAATCTCAAAAAAAATTGGCATGTCGGCGATGGGAGGGGTCTTTCAGCGAGCACATACAAGCCCGCGGAAAGTTACAGTGCATTTTAGGGGTTAGGGGTGCAGAAAGGATGATCCAAGAAGACTTTCGGCGAGTCGTCGAGTGCACTCGGTGAACTTATGCTTCTCGTCGAAAGTTACAGAATCAAAAGCCTTAAAAACTAAGAAATTAAAGGTGAGAAAGGGGATTCGGCCAACCGCTGAGTGGTTTGACGAGTTCGACCCAGCTCGTCAAACTACCCAACGTGCCTACTTTCTACCCCAACTTCCAAAATTAACCCTGCAGCCCTCGAAACAAAATCAAAGCAAACGCTAGTTCAATTAAGCTAAGACCCATAAGACCCATGCCTCCAGGATACTCATACTTCTCCCTGTTTGGCCAAATTTGGCCATTTGACAACTTTAGCCCTTAAGAATAACGTCAACTGCTCCATCATTGGGAAAAGCACGTCATTTGGCACAAATGTGGGTTACTCAGACTTCACCCGACTAGACCCAACAACAAACTAAACACAACCTGATCTTCGGCATATTTATATGCCTAAGTTGTCAATATTTGCCCATGAGTTGATTAGTTTGAAGAATGATCTCTAGTCATTAGCTTAATTTTTTGGTGTAACTTGTGATGATTGCGCACTTACACACATGATTAGTTGTTTCAGGAACTCTTGAGGAAATTGAAGTCAACTTGAAGAAAAGAGATGCAAAAGAGCATGAAAAATGGCTAAGGACGAAAGCCCCAGAGCCAGGTGCACTACTAGGCGCGACGCGCCATGGGCCAAAATTCAGATATGCCTCTCAGGCGTGCTGAGAGGCGCGGCGCACCAAGGCCCAACATTCAGGGGACTTTCTCAGGCGCCCTGAGAGGCGCGACACACCAAGGGAGTTCCGATTTTTCAAGCTTAAGTTTTGTTAAAAAGGACCCCTAGTTAAAGTAGATTTTGTCCCCAATTTTCCTAAACTTATAAATAGACCCCTTGGGTTTTATTGTAAGTGTTCGACTTTTGATTTAGTGTGCAAGAGAAAGAATTCAAGTTTGTACTAGGTTTTAATCCTTTAACTCTTCTATTTTCCAAAAATTGCATGAACTATTGTATTTTCTTGTTTTCTAATAGCATCAGTGGCTAAACCCCCTAGTTCTGGGGCTGTAGCTATGAATGGATTGTTGATTATTAAAGGGTTTATGAATTAATTCTTGGTAGTCATTATAAGTTACTTCTATATTCTTGTTTTAGTATTTCTTGACCAGCAATCTAGAGATAAATATATTGTCTAATCTTAAAATTGGGAGAGAAAAGGTTAGATAGATCAGAGGATATAGAGAGCTTGATCGACCCGTTAAGTCGAGGTGATTTGTGTTCAGGAGTGACGCCCGAATGAACAACTCGCTTGGTTACGAATTAGGATGAAATATAAATGCTCGCTAATTAGTCTATTTATCCTCGCTCAACAATGTAGTTAGGTAGCTAATTGGGGTAGGTGACGAGAGGTGTATAGCCCGACTCATGTAATTAACCCTATAAACCAGTAGCTTGACAACTGAAATTAGTTCTTAGCCAATAATATGATACACAAAATGTATATATGTTGTAGCCCTGGAATTTCTTTTAACTTTCTTTAAACACCATATTAAAGTCGTTCACAATTAGTTACGGTCATTTAGTTCATAATTAGTAGTAGTCAACAATCAATAATCAACTCTTGAAAAGGCTACTTTGACTTTTATTTGTAGAATTAAGTGTTAAATATAAATTAGTTATAAGTCCCTTGGGAGCGATAACTCATTTCTTAAAGAATCTATATTACTTGCGCGATCACGTACACTTGCGTGTATATTGGGGAGCAACACAACCCAACAAAATTTTGCTCAATTTTAAGCACAAAATTTCTGGAAATCAACAATTAGGCAATATAGGCAAGACTACGAATTCAAAACAAGCATAAAAGGACACATTTACAGATCAGAGAGGCCAAATACATATCACTAAGATAAAAACAATTGCAAATGAGTAAAATCGCTAATTACGAGTTCTGGGTTTGGAAAAACAAATATTTAATACCGAATAAATAAGTTGAAATGCTAGGCGGCAAAGATATCCAACTCCAAACACATAATTGACGACTAAAAAGTAGTAAAAACACAAAAATACGGGAAAATATAGTGCGAGTGTGATTTTGGAAGGTTAAAAAGTGAGGGAATGTGAACGAGTTTGAACTTTGAGCCTTTGGCCTTTAAAACCGTACAGTTCTCGCCCTTTTGGCGACATTAGTTTTGCTCGCCGACCCACTCAGTGACACGCCGAGTGGGCACTTACCTCACAGAGTTTTACAGGACCTCCAGTTAATGTGGGGGTCCAAACGGTGGATAAAGTCGTGATCACCGACCCGTTCAGCGACACACCGATTTGCTCCTGGGCCCACCAAATTTTACATATTACAACCTCAGAATTTCTTGCGTCCAACGGTGGTCAAAGTCTGACTCATCGATCTCTTCGGCGAGTCACCGACTGGGAATTTTGCTCACCAATCACCACTTTTCAAACACATTCTACCCTTCCACCTGCAAAATCAACACACGATTATTTCACAAACAAAAAGAAAGCAAATAAAACTTGGGTTGCCTCCCAAGCAACGCCTTAGTTAACGTCGTGACACGATGCAAGTCCTCACTTAAACTTCATTCTTGGGGTTGTCCATAGTGTCACTAGGCAACCCCCCTTGTTGTCTCGGGTTTAAATGAGACGAAATATGACCCATCTGGGTCTCCAACTGTTTGATAGAGACGGAATGAGAGGTAACCGTCTGACTAAGGGTCGACATATGTTCCTTCATCTCTTTCAAAATTTTATCAGACCCCTCAACCTTGTTGAGAATACGAGACATCATATCCTCAAATCGGCCACCATTAAAATCCTTTGGCTTTTGACACTCATGGGGAGGAATGTACCTGTCCTTCTCCCAATCCCTTTCCTTCCAAGTGTGGTTACCATCCCTCCACTCTCTATCATGATCTTTCTAGCCTTCATCCATGTTCCAACCTTGGTTTCCACCCTGCCTCGGGTAGTTTGAACGATAACCACCTCCTTGGTTGGCTAGGAAGTTCACCTCTTCGTTGTACAATGCTTCAAACTTTGCCTCATCGGGATTAACACTCCCAACACCCACAACATTGACATTTCTTGCACCAGCTCCCATGACATTTTTGGACAAAATGTCAAGTTGAGTCATGATCTTGACCATGTTTTGGTCCCTCTCTTGGTCTTTCTCAAGCTGCTCCTTGGCCAATTTAAACTTGAGAAGGGAGACCTGATCTTCGCGGGTGTACCAAGCCCAATTAATTTTGGTCATACCATCCAAAAGTTGGGCTGCTATAATGTAAGGTTGTTGCATCAAACCTCCCGAAGAAAGTTGGTCAGGTACGCCCTTGTTCGCCGAATCAAGGCTTCGGTAAAAATATTATAGCAAAATGTTGTCGGGCAAACCATGAGTTGGGCATTGCAACACCAACTTCTTGAATCGTAGGCAAGTCTCATGAATTGGCTCACCCTCTAAACGCTTGAAGCTTTGGATGTTGTCTCGAAGTGTCATCATTTTCGAATGAGGGAAAAGTCGCACTTGAAATGCGGTGACAAGCTCTTTCCATGAAGTGATTGAGTATCGTGGCAATTTAGCCAGCCACTTACACGTTTCTCCCATTAAATAAAATGGGAACAACCTCAATCGGACAGGCTCTTGGGATATGTTCTTGAAGGAGAACAACCTGCAAACATCAACAAAGTTTCTAATATGCTCATGGGGATCCTCATGAGACAGCCCACTAAACAACCTTTTCAATTGCAAGAGCTTCCATATAGTACTTGTAATATGGAACACAACAATCCCTTCAGCCGGAGGCAAGCGAATGGCACCAATTCCACCCATTAGCTGAGGGTCATTAACATTAGGCTCATTGACATCGTTGAGGTTGCCGATGTCATTTTGGTGGCCTACTTGGCTATTATTGCTTCCGTTCACACTCATTTCCTCTGTTCAAAACAACAACTTTCAAACCAAAACTAAAACTAAGTAGATTCAACTATGACTAACAAGAACAAAATTTAACTTAACCAAAGAATCTTAACCAGCACCACTCCCCGGCAGCGGTGCCATTTTGATTAACGTTTCAAGGCCACTTCATCCAATTCTAAGTGTCAACGATCGCTAGTCAGTATATAACCCAACTAAATGAGTTGGGGTTGAATCCCACAGGGAGTGGTACGTGTTTAAGATTCAATCGAAAAGTACGAGTATGATCAAGTCAGTCATAGGAATAGACATTTACGAATAAAATATAATTCAAATCAGGGGGTGACACGAATGTCAAATAAAGGGGTTTTGGTTTCAATTATCAACTAGAACAACAACTAATACGAAATAACAAAAATGAGATGGGTTCTTGGGATGTGATTCGATTATAGGCTAATGCAGACAAATGGATATTTGTAACTGTTAGGAAATAGCTGAATACTAGTGAATAAGCTAGACTATAAAGGAGGTAAACTTTCTCTCGAACAATTTACCCTGAATTAAGTCAATATCTCTCGAATATCGACAAACGTGCAAAATAAGAAAAACCTACGCCTTAGTCCTTTCACTCTCTCGAGCTGAATGTGTGGAAAAGGGTTTAGGATTCACTCTCTCGAGCTGACCCCATGACAACTCAATACCCATAGACCATCAATAAATAATCTTGGTTTTAAAACCTCTCTCTCTAGCAAGCCAAAAGCAAAAAAGTAGAACTGCATTTGCAACTATAATTCTTTAAATTAAGCCACAATTACTGATTGAAATCACTTCTAAACAACATTTAAACTAACAATTAGCAATACCCATAAACTAAATCAGCCCATAATCACATAATCACACCCAAGAATTGGGGGTTTAGCTAGACATTATAAAAATATAAAAATCATTACCAAATTGAGTTTTCATCAACTAAGATTGATTTCATCTTTACAAAGGTCCAAATTGAAGAATCTCAAAGACCCACTTCCAATTTCTCAAAAGTGAAAAACTTCAATTCTTCAAAGCTAAGGAAAACTTGTATCAATACTCAAAATTCGATATATTGAAAGTATGATACTTACTAATTGATGAAAAGATCCAAAATAAAATGTTCAAAAACGTATTTATAGTTGACAAAAATATGTTGCGAAGGTCCATTCGATGCAGTAAGTCGAGCTCGTCGATCAACTCGGCGATCCGCCCTTTGGTCAATTCCATTGCCTTTTTTCCTTGGCCTTTAGCATCCTCCTGGTCTGTAACTTTGGGCGATCTAACTCTGCATCATGAAACCACTTAGTAATCCACCGACTGCTCCTTTCTCTCGCCAACTTGATTTTCTCCTTCAAGGCTTGGCACACTAGAATTTTAGGCGGTCAAGAGGCCTTTCAGCGACTCGCCAAGTAGACTTGGTGATCACCAGGTGTACTTTTCTTCATTCTTTCAGCTCGCTTGTTCCTTTTTGCAAATTAGTGTCCTTTCTTTGTTCCTCAATCTAAATACTTGGAAATCCAAGGTTTTACATCAGTTATTGGCACAAAATAAGCATTTGAGGACACTAAATATATACAAATAAAGCCCTAAATGAGTCCAAATCTAGGACTCATCAATAAGCTGAGGGACAGAGAAGAGTTTAGAAACAAAAAGGCTAAGACATAAGGGAATGAGTCCGGACATCATAAGAGTAATGCCAACCGATCATCCTTCCAACTTGATCAAAAGGGACATGCTCCATCATCTGCTAGTGCACCTACACAAAGGAACATATGTGAGTTCAATAATTAGAGTTTGCAGAATTTCAAAGAACAGTTGAAAGATCTTCTTGAGAAGGTTTTTATTAGGCTAAGTGTCTCACCTTGGGGCACTCCGATCTTATTTGTGAGGAAGAAAGATGGTTCTCTTAGAATGTACATACATTACCATTAGTCGAACAAGATTACTATAAATAATAAGTATCATCTTTCGAGAATTGATGATCTTTTCGATCAACTTCAGGGTGCCATTTGTTTTTCTAGAATATACCTCAGATCTGGCTATCATCAGTTGAGAGTAAGAGAAAGTGATATCCCTAAGATAACTTTCATGACCCGATATGGTCATTATGAGTTCCTAGTTATGTCCTTTGGTTTGACCAATGCTCCGGCAGCATTAATGAACCTTATGAACAAAGTATTCAAGCCTTATTTAGATATGTTTGTTATCGTATTCATTGATGACATCTTAATCGATTCGAGGAATGAGGAAGATCATGCTATTCATCTTAGAATAGTTCTCCGAACTCTCAGAGATAAGGAGTTATATGCTAAGTTTTCTAAGTGTGAGATTTGGATTGAGTCTAAAACATTTATAGGCCATATTATTTTCGGTGATGGGATTCGAGTTCACTCAAAAGATAGAGGCAGTGAAGAATTGGCCTAGACCCACGTCTCCAACTGATATTAAGAGTTTCTTAGGGTTGGTTGTCTATTATAGAAGGTTCCTCGAGGGGTTCTCATCTATTTCATCTCCTTTGACCAAGTTAACTCAGAAAATTGTTAAGTTTCAATGGTTTGAAGATTGTGAGAAAAGCTTTCAGGAATTGAAAAAGTGGTTGACTACTGCCCTAATATTGACCTTACCAGACGATACGTAAGGTTTTGTGGTATATTTTTATGCGTGCAGAGTTGGTTTGGGTTGTGTGTTAATACAGAATGGCAAGGTTATAACTTATGCCTCCAGACAACTTAAGGTTCACGAGAAGAATTGCCCAACCCATGATCTAGAGTTGGCTGCCATAGTATTTGCTTTGAAAATATGATGTCACTATCTTTATAGTGGTCATGTAGATGTGCGATCACAAGAGCCTTTAGTATGTGTTTAGTCAGAAAGAACTTAATCTCACACAGAGGAGATGGTTAGAGTTACTTAAAGATTATGATATAAGCATTATTTATCACCCCAGGTAAGGCTAATGTTGTTGCAGAGACTTTGAGCAGGTTGTCTATGGGTAGTACCACTCATGTTGAGGAAGAAAAGAGAGAGTTAGCGAAAGATGAGCACAAACTTGCATGATTAGAAGTTTGATTGATGGATTCCATCGAAGGAGGAGTAGTGGTGATGAATGGGGCTGAATCATCATTAGTGTCTGAAGTGAAAGAGAAACAAGACCAATATCCTATTTTTCTTAAATTGAAGGCAAATTTTCATAAGCAAAAAGTAATGGCTTTTGAACAAGGGGGAGATGTTGTATTGAGATATCAAGGTGGATTGTGTGTGCGCCAAGGGTGGATGAACTCCAAGAGAGGATCATGGAGGAAGCTCATAGTTCCATATATTCTATCCATATGGGTTCCACAAATATGTATCATGATTTGAGAGAGCTTTATTGGTGGAGTAGCATGAAGAAAGGTATTGCAGAGTTTATTGCTAAGTCCCTGAATTATAAACAAGTTAAAGTAGAGCACCAAAGGCACAATGGTATGGATCAGAATATAGAGATTCTGGAATGGAAGTGGGAGGTGATCAATATGAACTTTATTACTGGTTTGTTGCGGTCTCGCATATTTGGGTGATTGTAGATCGAATGACAAAATCAGCCCACTTTTTGCCTATAAAAACTACCCATTCAACAGAGGATTATGCCAAGTTAAATATTGAAGAGGTAGTAAGACTTCATGGGGTTCCAATTTCAATTATATAAGATAGAGGTGCACAATTTACTGCACAGTTCTGGAAGTCTTTCCAGAAAGGTTTGGGTTCAAAGGTGAACTTGAGTACTGCTTTTCATCCTCAGACAGATGGTCAAGCAGAGTGCACTATTCATACATATGTTGAGGGCTTGTGTGATTGATTTCAAAGGTAATTGGGATGAACACCTACCTCTCATTGAGTTTGCTTACAACAATAGTTATCATTCTAGCATTTAAATGGCTCTGTATGAGGCTCTTTATGGGAGAAGATATAGATCTCCTATTGGATGATTTGAGGTTGGTGAAGCTGGGTTGATAGGACCAAACTTAGTTCATCAAGCTATGGAGAAAGTTAAGATTATTCAAGAGATGTTGAAAACAACACAGAGTCATCAAAAATCCTGCATTGATGTTAGGAGAAGAGACTTAGAGTTGAAAGTAGATGATTGGGTATACTTGAAAGTTTCACCCATGAAGGGTGTTATGAGATTTGGTAAGAAGGGGAAACTCAGTCCCCGATATATTGGTACTTACAGAATATCCAAAAGGATCGGTAATATGGCTTATGAGTTGGAGCTACCGCAAGAGTTAGCAGTGGTCCATCAGATATTTCATATTTCTATGTTGAAGAAGCGCATGGGCGGTCCTTCACTTATTATACCAACTGAAGATATTGGTATTAAGGATAACTTATCTTATGAGGAGATTCCGGTTCAAATTTTAGATCGCCAAGTTCGCAAGTTGAGGACCAATGAAGTAGCGTCAGTCAAAGTTCTGTGGAGAAATCAGTTTGTTAAGTAAGCTACTTGGAAAGCTGAGGAGGACATGAAGAAGAGGTACCCACATCTCTTCGAGTTCGGAAAAATTCTAAATTAAGGTACTAATCCTTTTCCTGGGCATTTACTTTAAGTTGACTTGTTGTGTTAACATTTTGCTTGTTGGGTGTTTGAGCTGGATGTTAGATGTTACACCCTTAGCCTAATAAGAGTAATCTCATTCTAGGATGATGTTCCCAAGGGGGAGATATTGTAACACCCCTCTATTTGAAAGAGCTAGAATTAGAAAGAACATTTTTGGAAAGAATAAAAATCTGAAATTTGGAAAGTATGTTTAGTATGAGTTTTGGGTCAAATTCAAACGAACATAATTTTCAGTACAAGATGAATTAGGTGGCAAATAAGATGTCAAATGAAAGGTCTTGGAATCATCTTTCCAACGCCACCAAGTTTGCAATTTTTTGAGCTCATATGAGGGAGATATGCCCGTTTGAAGTCGGGCTGTCTATATAAGGAAATTCAAACGGATTTAGAAGGGTATTTCGGTCTTTTCATTACCCAATTAAATTATTTCATTTTTAGTAAGTTATTTGGGGTCTAAATTGAGTTAGTTCAGTTTACACAATTAAGAATTACGCTAGGGATTAGAGAGAGGAGAAAAGAGGAGAAAAGTCAAGGTGTTCTTAGAGATTTCTTGCGGAATCAAAGTTGTTTCGCCAAGGGTGTATCCCTAAAGAAGCATGTGAGACTTTCATAGTGTTGGGTTCGTTCACCCACACACCAATCATGTTTAGTTCAGCGAATTTTATTCTAGAAAATTGAAAGTTTGATGATCTTGAATTGTGTTTTGGAAATTGGCTTTTGTTTTTGAGATTTTATGGGATTGTTGAGTTTTTGATGGAATCGTATCGATTTTAGAGTCGTTTAGGAGTAGATCTTGTGTACATGTACTGGGTATCTGAATCTAAAGAAAAATTAAGAAAAAAAATTGAATCTAGGAGAATTGGGGTTAGAAAAAGAAGGAAAAAGTCTAGCAAATTTTGGCACGCAAGTTCGCGTCGCATACTTTCTCCCCTTGTGAAATTTTTTTCCCTTCGCATCACGGACTTGCTTCCAGACAGTGATTTCTTCATCGTTTCTCATGTTTATCTATCTAAAAACACTCCTAAACATCACGAGATCTTTCCTATCACAAATCACGACCTTGTAAATCAAAATCAAGGTAGAGTTGAGAGTCAGGTCTTGAGGGTTCTTCTAGTCATTTTAAGAAGTCTTTTACAAATCTTTTAAACTTGTTTTAAGACTTAAGCATTGAGATTGAGAAAGAGTAGAGTCGAGTTCGTTTCTTTAAAATGTTATATGGGGATTATGTATTCCCAAAGAGTAAATGTTTTCACATTTTAGATGAGAGGAAACACCGACTTCCAAATGAGTTTTCATGAGTAGTTTTGAGTTCCATCTCTTTTAAAAGATAAGCTTTTTGAGTAATAACCTCAAATCACAGAGAAAGTGTTATGTTTTTAAACATACGACCTGAGTATATTTTGGGAGTAGTATTGAGCACCGATATGGGGATGAGTTTATAATAACTCAAGTCTCCATAAATTATGTAGCCAACGTGGGTAGAAAGGGTCATACTTTTTAGATGATTCCTTAATTCTTTTAGAATAGACTAGTGGATCCACTTAGTTGAGACGTTCTATATCCCGAAAAGTTATAGGATAGTTCTGGCAGCGTGGGCGAGACGATGTATCATCACATAGCTCATAGTGATGGTTGTCGATTAGAGAAACTACCATAGAATTATATTACTTTGTTATATATATAAATTGAGTTGTTATTATATTTCTCCAATACACTGAGTTTCTACCTACTGCTTAAATGCTTTATATAAACTGCATCTTTACTGTTGGTTATTTTTGCATTGAGTTGAGTATCCATGAGTTGAGTAAAGTTGAGGTAAGTGTCTCTTTCAGATTCCAGTTCAAGCTTATGTGTTGTTTAAATATCCCCTTTCATGCTCATACATTCAATGTACTGATGCCATTTTGTCTGCATCATAAATGATGCAGATACAGGTAACCAGGATCGGCATACAACGCTTCATTTATCTAGTTGAGTATTTCAGAGTCATTTGGTGAACCTCCTTGCTTCTGGAGGATACCCTTTTTTCTATTGCGTTGTTTTATCAGTTGTTAGGATGATCGGGGGTCTTCTCCAGGCATCCCTCACAGTATTAGAAGCTTCATATACAGTTAGACATTAGTAGTTCATTAGTCCTATTCATTTAAGTTCTTGTGACTATAAGACTTGAGTTGCCTTTATGGCCAGTTGAATGTTTTGCCTTTATACATTCTAAGTTTGATTTATGAAATTATCACTTGTGTTGTCTTAATTGATGAGTAAAGTCTTCCGCTAAGTATTAAGCCAGGCCAAGGGTTCGCGTGGGGCTAGCAATGTGTAACACCCCGACTTTTCTAAACGTCTAAATTAATTCGTACATTCGTGGAAAGACAAAGAGGGTGAGTAATAAATTAAAAATGATGTGGTATGTCATATTTTAAGTGTTCAAGGGTTGTATCTCAAGTTTTGAAGTTAAGCAAGTGGCAAAATAAAAGTTGGCAAAAGTTTTCGTAAGTTCCTTTTTAAAGATTTCTCTAATGTATTGGATGTTTTCTCCCAATATATAAAGAGTTAGAAGTCCTATTACTAATTAAATCGAAGGCCTACGAGTCTAGTTTGCAACGCACAAAACCCCGTATCAAACCGACATCAGAGAAAAAATTTATGAGGGTTTTACTAGGGACTGTCGGAGCCGAATCCGGGTCGGGTGAAAAATATGGTATGTCGGTTTATTTAACGTTTTAAGCCATGAAAACATTCCATGCCAGTTCCAAACCAGAGAGAAAGCTTAAGAGAGAGTTCATATGGAGTTCTAGTATTATGAAGGTTAGTTTTTGACTATTTCTATCATTAAACATTGCCCCCGTGCCTAGACACGTAATCCCTACACGTGACAATTATTTTTCCCTTCTATTAGCTGCGTTTGGAGCTGGTTTTTGAAGATATAAATTGTAGTTATTGGTGTTTATTCAAGGTTTTAACTTGGTTAACTAAGGTAATCATCTCGGGACTCTTCTATGATTGTTTTTATGAATTTCTACGGACGTTTCGACAAGTTGGGGCAATATGGCAAATCTGCCGATTTAAGATTAATTATGAACTGTTTATAGGTGAGTACCAGTTGTGTATATATAGTGTTTGCGAATCTTAGGACATAAGGAACAACTTTCGTGAAGGAACTACGGCCTTTCGAGTGTTCATTGGAAAGGTATGTTTAGGTTATTCCCTTCGTTGACATGTTTCCTTAGAGGTAGTTTACGTTGGTGATCTTGTAGATGTAATTGTGAGTGGTTGGCTGATTGAGTGGTTATAAACCCTCATTTTAGGGACTCATAACCTGTTAAGAACGACCCTAAGTTAGGAACGACTTGGAGATTATTCATATATATTGTTTATAGCTAAACTGCTCACCTTTAGCCTATTCAATTATTTGTTGTCACCCTTGGGGCTATTGTGGTTAGTTGTTGAGCAATGAACTGCCTATGGGGCCTATGATGTTGTCTAATAGGACTATGTTATTTCCAAAGAGGGAAATGTGTTGCCTATGGGGCTATTTTGACGCCAAAGAGGGCTATGTGTTGCCTATAGGGCTATGTTGATGCAAAAGAGGGCTATGTGCAGCCCAGAGAGCTATGATGTTGTCTAATAGGACTATGTTATTTCCAAAGAGAGATATGTGTTGCCTACGGGGCTATTTTAACGCCAAAGAGGGCTATGTGTTGCCTACAGGGCTATGTTGATGCAAAAGAGGGCTATGTCTAGCCCAGAGAGCTATGTTGTTGCCTAAGAGGGCTATGTGCTGCCTACGGGGCTATATCGTTGCCAAAAAGGGCTATGTGACTTCTTACAAAGACAAGGGGCTATCGATAAGGTTATGTAGATTGATTTGGCACCTTCTGGGCTTATGGGGGCCTAAGTAGGTGGTATGTTGTTTGT